>JAOQMS010042476.1:0-13679 GCA_027563885.1 Erythroxylum longipes
TATTTTTAATTATTAAATCAAATTTTATTTGAAATTATATATTTTAAAATTATTTTTAAATTTAATTATATTTATTAATAATTATTAAATTAATTTTATAAATTAAATAAGATATTTATAATTTTAGTAATAATTAATTTTAATTAATTAAATATATAATATATTTAATTGATAGTAAAATAAATAATATATGTTTTTGTTTCATGTTTCAATTCTACTTAGTTGCTTGCTTATCAGGAACTCTTTTTGTAAATTGTAATAATTTGAGAGTTAATGATATTTATTGTTATTTTTATTGAATGTTTTGACGTAATTATTATTTATTATATAATGAAAATTAAAATTGTAATATTTTAAATACTTTGTATTGTTTTTAATTCTATATTTGTATGATGATGATTGTCTTTTTTCATAAAAATTGTGGTTATTATTTATATGTGACATATATGAAAATTATTTTTATTTCATATTAATTGTGATTATTATTTATTATTATGATTTTTGGAGACAGAATTAAAAATATACAGTACAATTGTATAATATAACAATGGACTATTTTGCAATTTTTTAAAAAATTCAGGGACTATTTCATAAATTTAAAAATTACCCGAAACGATACCTGATATTGACCAGTACCGGTACAGTACCATACCAAAACCCAATCCGGTACCAAGTCTGGTATGGTATTCGCAAAATTGGTTATCAGAGGAATGGCTCTTGTAAATGTCGTGTAATAAAACTGAACTTTAGGAAGGCTTTTAAGACAATGCTTGATAACTATATCTTTTGGTATGCTAGAAAATTTGGTTTAAGGGGCAAGAGGGGTAAGGTAAAGCGATCCCTTTTCCCTATATCTATTTTTTATATGTATGCAAGCCATACTAAGGTTCATATATTCAAACTTTAATAAAGACCCCTCCTTTAAGTTTCAGAAAAATGCAATTTGATGAGAATGCTCAACCTTTCATTTGTAGATGACCTATTGATGTTTTGTCATGGTTTAATTATTACATTTTTGAACTCAATAAAGCAATTCTGCTTACTCTCAGGTGTTAAAGTGAACAAAGACAAAAGTTTCTTAATGCTCTTTAAGGATGCAAAACTGCTTAGTAATGAATTAGTTTCCTTGACTGGATTGAAAATCAAGAAACTCCATTCTCTTATCTAGGGATCCCAATCATAATAGATCTTTTTATAAAGATTACAAAGTTTTATTTGAAATCATGGAAAGGTGAATCAATTATTGGTGCAAAAATTGCTTATCTTATACTAGAAGGCTCCAGCTAATCAAAATAATCCTGAATAACCTCTATATTTACTAAATTTCTCATCTTATTTTCCTAAGAAAGTGGCTAAATACAGGGAGAGATTGTTGCAGAAATTCTTATGTAATATAGATGTCAATAAAAATTAAGAGCCAAAGTAGCTTTGAAGGAAATTGGAGAAACCCAAAGATCAAGGAGGCTTATAATTGTAATCCATTCAATTGGTTGGTAAAGTCCTTTTATCTAATAGATTATGGAAGCTATTGATTGACAAAGAGAATTTGTATGTGTTATAGATGTACGTGTGCCATATAAAAGGCCAAAGTCTCTAGGAGATTAAGTCTAAGGTGAAGCTCTCTTAGACAATGCAAAACAAACTTAAACTAAAGGAAGTTCTTAGCGGACATGTGAAGAGCATGATTAGAAATGGTAATGGAAACTAGCTTTGGAATAAAACTAGTATGATTATGGTCCCCTATATAAGGTCACCATAATCTTTCATATAAGAAAAAAGTTAAAATCCAATGCAAAAGTTAAGAAGCTTATAAAAGGAAATGAAAGCTCTATGTAGCTACAATTTGAGGTAAGACGTTAAAGACAAAATCATTTATATTAGGCATCCTTTTGGAATTTTCACCAATAGTATAACTACTAGGCCTTCTTTCAATAGGTCTCCAAAGTAACTTTGGTAGATTGGTATGGTTAAAAAGTAATACCCCAAAGCTAGCTTTCATCATGTGGTTAGCTATCCAAAATAGATTGAGCATTAGCTAAGGTAAAAAAAATAGCTTAATAATCACCCTTTTTGCACACATGTAAGAATGAAATGTAGATATGAACTCATTTTTTATTTCACTATTACTACACTAAAGACTTATGGCATAGTATACAAAATGCATGAAACTTTCATGGTGCAAATGAAAACTAGATTACCTTTAGAAGTAATGTATCCAAAGCATATTTTTCTGGTGATGATCTATCTTTACTCAGCTAGCACTACATCAGTGTCTAACGGGTCTGGAAGGAGAGAAATTAAAGAGTTTTCAAGCTTATGGAAATTGATAAACATGTTTTCACTTACAACATATTTACTAGGATCGTGAAGTATTTTTTTATCATTATGAAAGCTCTTAAAGTATGAGGCATGGTTACAAATTGGTGGAGAATTACATGAGATAAAGTATAAAAGGTCATGAATTTGAAGCTTATAAGAATTAAAACTAGCTTAATTTTATACTATAAGTATGGTTAAGGCTCCCTTTTTTTCTATTTGAATCAAGAAGTTAAACTAGCTAGACTATATATGTTGTAGCTTTGTAAGGCTTAGCCTTTTATTTTGCAAATACCCTACTATAAATAAGGTGAACTTAGGGGAAGACAATCAGTTCACTTACTCTATATTTAAGTTTCTTCAACAAATGAGAATTGTGATAACTAGTATTTCTGAAGATTCTCGAGTTTCTTTATGTCCAAATTAAGTATACTAAGCATCTAAATGTTATTTTAGTGATCAAATGTTCCTCTTCTTTCCCTTACTATTGCTTAGCTTAATGATCAAACTAGAAATTTCCTTACTTTAGCTGTTTATATTACAAAGACAAAATAATGAATCTAAAGGACTAGTTAAGTAAATAAAGGATAACAATTTATAGTTCAACTATAATAATGAAATATGTTAAGAGTAGAGAGTCTTCCTTTAACACACAATAATAAAGTAAATAAGTCATTATGGTATTTTTCTTTGAACCATACTATATGATGCCACTACACCTTAGGCATACTTGGCTTAAACAGAGATCTATAATACTTATTCAAGAATATATTTGAAGGGGTTGTTCTGCCAAATAATGTTATCTTCCTTAATTGTATCTAGTGAGTAACCTATAGCAATACCCTAAAGTATTGGCAATATATAACATTCTACCACCAAAGACTTCCTTAATAGTTGCTTGTGAATTTATCTTCTTCGATTATATCTAGTGAGTAACCTAGGGCAATACTATAAAGTATTAGTAAGGTATTAAGAGGAAGCATTCTGCTAACAAACATTTCCTTAATAGTCGTTTGCTTATGAATAGAAAATTATAGATGGGAAAATTTATTACAAGTAATCATGGGGCTAGTTTATTCCAATTATCATACCAAAAATTGGTTAAAGCTTTATCCCTAAGTAAGCTTATAAACCAAAGCTGCACCTAGTCTCTCGACTTTAATATATTCATCATTATCTAAGAAGAGCTTGTTTTAGGATTAACACTCAAAAAATTATTACCCTTTAACAACTGCATATGAATCTATTTCACCCATAAAGGCTCATTATTAATGAGCAATCTTTGAATTCACTTGATTATGAAGATTCTGTTTATTCTTTAATTAAAAGAAATCCCAAAGCTCCCTTAACTTTTAGAGTGCTCACCTTACTCCATTTCACCTTGGAAAATGACTTGGTAGTATTTTCACCAAGACTAGAGGAAAGCTCTTGATGGTCTCTCAATCTCCTTGATCAGGTTAGTTGGAGATTGTTATGGGCAATCCATTGTATGTGGATAAGTTTAATACCAAATTTTTGAGTTATGTTATCCCAATAAAACTAAGACTATTTTATCACTAAAAATTAAATCTTTTTCTGGTCCTTTCAGTAAGTGGAATGAACTTCCTATAGATAGGTTGTTTATGGGATATTGGAATACAAAAATAAGTAAAAAAGAGGTCATTTATTTGAAAAAAACATTTTAAATTGAGACCCAATGAGCTAAATGAGCCATATAGATGATATAAGGGTTAAGCAACTTTTATCTTTGTTCATAGACATGCCAGATAACTAGCTAAAAGTTTTTAATGAAGTCATTAAAGCTGAGATAAAGAAATCAATAACTAATAGTAGAAGTAAATCATATGAAAAAGAGATGTTATAGAGCTTTAATAGCATACAATTATAGTGATACTTAAACTTTGTTTCCATTTATGTTTTTTAGCAGATAAATCATCGAAGTACTTCAACATAAAGTTTAAAGAAGATAAGGGGATAATCCTTTAGCTCCTTTTATTATCTTTATAGGTTCTCTATTATGCAAGATACAATAGCAAGTGATGATTATGAATTAGGTTATTCAATTTATGAATTCACTGAGAAACCAAATGGTTCCATTGTGTGAATGATGAATTGTCAATTCATTGAGTCAAAAGCTTTATGGAAATCCACTTTGATAGCAAAACTCTTAACGCAAATTTTCCTTTTACAATTATTAAAGAGTTCTTATGCAAGCAATATGTTGCCACCAATTTGTCTTCCACTTATGAAAGCTCCTTAAGAGGGGTTTAGAATAGAGCTAAAGATAGTTTTAAGCCTTAAAGATAATAAATTGGCAATATTTTATAGATTGTATTGTAATAAGAAATTAACCTTAAATTCCTTTAAAGAGCTAAAATTAAGGGATAAAAGTAATAAATGTCTTATTAAGTTCTTTGAATAATTTTCCTTTTCCAAAAAATTTAGGAACAACATTATTTATAAGCTCCTTAGTTAATCTCCAAGTTTAAAAAAAAAAGGATTATATTAAAGTCATATAAATCATATGCCCTCTAAGGAGAAACCAAAAAATAAATTTTATACTCATAGATTAAATCAGATACAATTGATTTAATGAGTTTATGGGAAGAATTACTAGGAGTAAGGATCCTAAACTATTACAGAAATACTCAAACACCAAGTTAAGGAAGTTCCTCTTATATATAGATTATAGTATCTGCGGGCTTAGAGGGAAGTAATTCTATTTATACTTTTCCTCAAATGGATATATTTATATAGGAATGTTAAATCCTTGTGCCCATTTGTGATCCATTAAATCCTCAACCTTTGTCTAAGGATTGAATAATTTTCTTCTAAGGATTTAGTGTAGCTAAAGAGAGTTATCCTTTGAACTTACTACTTGGTGAAGTTCATTAGGTCTATGTATAAGGAAACCTAAGCTCGAATAAGGGAAACTTTAGCATCATTCACTATTTTTATATTATTACCATAATGTTTCAACCTTTTAAGTTCTTCTTCCATCATGCTTAGTTTCTTATAGTATATGAAGGATTTGAAGCCTTGGAAGTTATGACTAAGTGTGGTCATTACAACATCCACAAACCCCTCATTTCTACTAGATCATTATTAAATCAAAAGGGATAGCTTCTTTAATTCCTATATATGAGATTCCATATCTCTATAGTTGACTGACCTAAGAAGAGGAAGCAACCAAATCTAGTTTTTCTACTTGAAAAAGAAAAGAGTTAATAACTATTAACTAATGCTCTATGCAATTTTTTCCTTAGGAACCACTGCTCTTTTATGCTATTACACTAAGTAAATAATTAACCTTTTATTCTTAGGTTAGTTATTTGTAACTTACTTGCACATTCCCTTAAATCATTTGAGAAGTTCCTCATAAAGGCATTCCCTTTAGCTTTTGAAGTGTTCATGATGCTACTAAAATCACCAATGATTATCCTAATGTATTTGTAGTTGTTTGAAACTCAAGTAGTTTATCCCATCAAGGGCCTCTTTGAAATGACAATAGTGACTATTGTGGATTATTTTCCTAGTCCCTTAGTTTCTTGTGAAAATTTCTCAATGTTTAGAGTTCAATAATCAACTAGCATACATAAAGCTTCCTCATTAAGAAAGTTTGTAGAGATACTCAAACTACCCTCATTTAGGCCATGTAGCTTATCAAGTATAGGGCTAGCAATAGTTTTTCTATCAGATTCACCCTCAAAAGCCTAATTATTATTGGTGAGAGAAAGCCATTAAGAGGAATTAACAAATTATACCTCAGAGGGTTAAACCAAATGATAAAACATAGTGGCTTGATTAGGCTAAAGTGATTGTACCTTTCCTTAAAGATAGCTTGTTGCATTAAGAATAGGATAACTGGGGCATTTGATGTACATAAGTTCAAAATAGTCTATAGTTGAGAAAACTATACTAATAAATTCCCACTTTTCCCTTGTTGAGCTAGGTTTGCTCTTTATTGATAGGTGACGTTAACTATATCTTAAATAAATTCATCACTTTCTCTAGTCTTTAAGATTGGGATTTGATCAGGAAGATTTTACTTGATGTCAATAATAACATAAACTCTAGTATAATTGACTCTCCTTAGCTTCATTTCGGATTCATCTATTGAAATTGTCTTACCAATATTGCTTACAAGATGGCTTAAATCCCTGGTTATCTAGTATTATAATGGGATTTTGTGTAAATTGATCCAAATACGAACATTCTCTGCTACACTTTCTATAAAATATGTCTGGTCTCCATTTTTACAAGAAGTTTGGTTTGCCATCAATGTGATAAAGCCCATTTTAAAGGAAGAATTAGGCACTAGTTTATGTATCAAGCTTAAAGAAGAATATAAGCTCCTTATTAATAAGACATCCACCAACCCCAACTTTTTACATTGCGAATGAGCCTAAGTATTCCTGATAAGAAAAGTTAGGTATTTTTCTAAGAAGAACATAAATAAAGTGATTCTCCATCTCAAGTTTCCTCCTTTAAGTACCTTAAAAGGAGGTGTAATAATGGAGTTACTGTTTGAGAGGGAGGGAGTAAAAAGTGCTATGTTAAAGTTGGAGATGATTCTCTTATAACATACTGCCAAGAAGGTTTAGAGTTCCTTGATTAAATTTCTCTAGGGAGGATAGAAATATTAGAAGAGGAGGTAGTAACCTTAGATAAGTTGTCAAGTAGGAAAAGAGAAAAACTAAAAAGACCATAGTTTGAGGGGTCTAGGTTAGTAGGGCTAGAGAGTGGCAGGGGGTTAGGCATAAGGACAAAAAAAGGTAAAAGAAAAAAGGAGGAACTTAAAGTTTTAAAAGTTTGTTATTAAAATTTGAAAAGGCAGAAATTGAAAAAAGAGGAAGCCAAAAGGAGTTAAGAACACACAAGCCAAAGGAAAGGGGAAAAAAAAAGAGGTAAGGTGGTGATGTATGAAAGGACATAAAGGAATTCAGAGTAGAAGAGACTAAGAAGGCTAGGCTAAACTCTTAGGGGAAGGAGAGTGAAACATGTAACTAACTAGTGGAGGAACTACCAAAATGGAGATGAGCAAAGGGGGAAACTAAAAGGATAACTTTAGAGAACAAAGAATCCATAGCTAGAACTAGAGGAACAAGGTTTTAGCATACTTGAAATTCATAAGGAGAAGAAGGGTGAGGGAGAGTATAGGAGCTCCATATCTAGGAGCTTAGATAATTTTCAAACATTAAAAGAGTTATTGAAAATAGAAAAATCATTCATAAAAACTTCCAATTTTAATCTTAATAAATTATGAAAATATGTGCACCATAAAATTGATAGGATTATTATATAATTCCAAAGACTATGAATGAATTGCAAATATACAATAAGTTTAGGTGAAAGTTGTCTTTTCTTGATCTTAAAATGCCATGATAATTTGATTAGAACTATAATATCCATTTAGAAAATAGTAATACTCACTTATAAGTCTTTCAAGCATTTGGTTAATAAATAGTTAGGGAAAGTGATACTTATGAATAGCGACATTAAGTTTCCTATAATCAATACACATTCTCCAACTAACTTCCAAAAGAAAAAGAAAACTTATTCTCCAACTAGTAATACTCCTAAAGTGAATTAATCATTATTCTTACTATGTAATACCACCTTCTTATCGTTTTTTGGTAGAACACGCACTAGGCTTACCCATGAACTATCTAAAATAAGATTGATTATTCCAAAATATATCTAGTTAAAAAATTCACCCTTAATAATTTCTTTCATACTAGAATTTGACCTTCTTTGATTTTCAATAACGAATTTATGGTTTTTTTCATAAAAGATCCTACACAAGCATAATGTAAGGCTTATCCCTCTAAGATTAGTATAGTCCATCTTATAGACTTTTGTAGAGATCTTATCACATATAGTAATTTAAGAATTTCAACAATGGATAGAATATTTAAGATGTGAAGACAATGGTTTTAATTCCAAAATAAAGGCTTGCATACTCAAAGAAAGAGGAAGTAAATTACCTTTACCTAAATACTAAAAAGGTATACATAATATTCTTGAATTTGTTTCCTCCTCTCGTACTAGTGAGACCATTACTTCCTCTGCTTGTTAATCTGGTGTATTTGCATCCACTAAACGTTATTATATATAGTCTTTTAAAATTTTAGTTTTAAAGTACTCTCTAATTATTATGTCAAGATAATCAATAATTGAAACATGATAAGGAAAATAAGATATCGAGTAGCATTTTCTAAATTAAACTTAATTACTTTATTTGCCACATTTAAGGACAATCTTCCATTTCTCTCGTCTATTATTACTCTTACAGTTGCCAAGAATGGTCTTCATAAGATAATTGGCAATTTGATCCACCTATCTCTAAATTGATAAAATCATTTAGGATTAAAAAATTTATTAACCTTAACTAGTACATTTTCCTATAAACCTAATGGTCACTTAATAGAATGGTCAACTAGTTGTAGGGTCATAATTTTAGGCTTTAATTATTAAGTTCTTAACTTTTTAAATAATTGAATATGACACCAAGGATACACTATCTCCTATATTACATTAAAAACAATTCAACACTAACAATATTACAAGGGATAGAGAAACTCCCTGAATCCTTAAGTCTTTGGTAATTTATTCTAAATTGTGGAATTACATTCCTCAGTTAAAGCTATCATCTCAAACTCTTCTAGTTTCCTTTTTTTTTCTTTGGTTATGTTGTCTTTGAGAAATTTTGTGTAGGTACAGATTTGTGTAAGATCATTCATAAATGGTATATTTATATGTAACTACATAAAATTTTCCAAGAATTTATCAAATTATTTATCCATTTTATTTTACTTAATACTCTTGGGAAAATGGATAGAGGGACATATCATTTCCACTAGTCTATTTATCTCTGTCCACTATTCATTAAACCTTTTCGTGCATATAGTTATCACTTGATTTCCTAATTCCACCTTTAACCCGTACATCACAATGTATATGTTTGTATTTCTTTTCCATAGAAATATGGACTAGTACATGATCATATGCTAGGCTGCCAAAAGAGTAGTTTCTTTTTTTCATGTTTGGATGTGCAATCTCCACTATTCTTGGCTATTTAATTCCTTAATCAACTTCTTCCAATTTTATCTAATAATAGGCCTAAAAACTAATTATAACAAGGTAATTTGGATATAAAACATAACAAAATAGTATAGAAAAAATGGTCTTTTCATGTATATTATCCAAATTATTGTTGGTGGACCAATGGGAAGGTATAAAATGAGATCGTTTTGTCAAAAATGATGTCATTTTTTAATATTTTTTTAAAAATTAAGTTAGGCAAGCCAACCCAATCCGCCTGACCTAACCCAACTCTCTTGGCCTAACTTATTGCCATCCCCATGAGGATCTTCAATCAAAAAGTTTAAATGCATGACCAAATAACCCTGTGGATTTCACAAAGACCCCAACTTTGAGCAATAAAACAAATCAACTAATGAGTTAGCCATTACGAAGCTAGTCATACATATTTTGAGAGGTTTTAAAATATTAGAATAAAAGGTTTATCAATTGTTGATTTTAAACAAGAATTTACTTAAAATTAAGAAGTTAGCTAAATCTATTAACTCAAGAACTCATGCCTAACAGATGTAGAAAAGGAGAGAGTTGAAGTAGAAGACTTATAATGATTATAAATAAAAGACACTAATATTTATAATTCTTTTTAAGAAACGATTAATAAAGATATATTGGGATATTGCATTGAACAAGGAAGGGATATAAAAGCTGAAGATGATCAGGTGCCATAAAATTAGAAGAAGGTTTTGGCATAAAATATCTTAAATATCAAAAGAATAAGACCTTCATACACCACCTACAAGATTGTGTTGGAAGTGGACTACAAGTTTGTTTCCTTAAAATAAGGATAGAGTCCATCTTTAAGATTATAAAGAAGCATTTATTATTAGGAAACACAATCATTTATTTTGATGAACAATAATATTTTTATTTACGAAGTCCTTAGATGTTAGATGCTTTCAATTTAGTTTTGCATGTTTTTTTACGTTATATCTTTAATTTGTTTACGTGTTATTGACTTTTTATGAAAGTAATCAAGTTTTGATTTTTCTTATGGATAAATAGTAAAGCAACATCCGTAACTAGGCTTAAAGAAGTTGTTATATTTGTTTGTTTTCTTTCCACTTTCTCAAATTTTTATATATTAGTTATTTATTTCATGTCCTTTATATTCATTTATTAAGGACAAAATATGATTTAAATGTATGGAACAGGTTTACTTTGAGCAATAGTTGAATAAGAAACAGTTCTAAGAAAACTAATATAAAGTGCAATTATTTTAGTAAGTTATAATTATAAGAAAATAAATAATGAAAATTAAGTTTATTATGGTGATTCATTACATGTTTAAATTGCTTCATGATTCAACTATGCTCGGTTAATGGATATGGTCACAAATGATTAGTTTATTTCAAACTTAATTAAATAGTCTTGAGAATGAGGCTTAAATTGAATGATTTACCATATATATAATCTTAACATTGGTTGAGTTAAAAGTTTAATATAATGATTATTTTTTATTCCATATTAATTATGAATTGATGTGATGAAAATGAATGAATAAAGTTTAAGCATTAATACATTCTATTCATTTGATTTTAATCCAAGTAAAAGATCATAATTATAAGCAGTAGTAGTTGCTAGTCCAAATTGTGACATAATTAAGTAGCTAGAGGCACTCATAAAATTTCTTTTACAAACATATGAAAGGTTGGGATGACATTTCAAACAGGCTCTTGAAGCTCCATCATCAGTTCGTGAATAGACTTACTTTGTTTCTCGTATGATTGGCTAAATATTTATTGTTTATGTTCATTTTGCATATAAGGCATAATTATTGAATTGGGTTAAACTTCAAAGATTGTTAGGTTAGGTTGTGATTGAATTACAAATTATTATTATCTAAAAACTTAGGTAGTTGATAAACGATGCGATTAAGTAAATAATGATCACTATTATCAATTTACATTTGATAGTTTATTCTTTTTAAAATTTAAGTTCACTTAGGTTTATAGATTTTGTGATTGATTTTTTTAAGGATAAGGACGAAAAATATAAAAGTGGGTGTATTTGATGTACATATAATGTATATATTTTACCTAGTACTTTGATATTTTTTGTGTAAATTACCTTTATTTGATCAATTTTATATTATGTTTTAGGTAATTATGGATGTTGCTTCGGGATAAGTTTTGTTCAGGATTGAAGAGTTTTATAAGTCAAATCAAGAAGAAAAGTACATCTTTAATTAACTACAATCTTATTTATAGGCATGTTATTTAATTAACTACAATCTTATTTAACTACAATCTCATTATAAGTTTAGATCTAAATGTGATTTAATTTGTTTAGGTAAATAGTTATGAGTTTTGATGATTAATTTGATTTTTATTTAGTTCATTAATTTTAAGAATGGATACTTAATATGTAGTATATAATTTGTATGTGCATTGAGTTAAATGTGAATTATTTTTGAACATTTCATTACCCCCACATATAAAGAAAAAAAAATAGTGGTATGTGATTAAACAAATATAAAGAATTTCACTCTAATGGTTAGGTACCAAGAAAAGGTCAAAATTAAAGAGTAGTGCTGATAGTCACTTTTAGGCTAGGTACCAAGAAAAGGTCAAAATTAAAGAGCAGTGCTAGTAGTCATTTAAAAGTGACCTAGTTGAGTAATAGGGGTATTCATGACAAGGTGTTTACTCTTACATTAAAAAGGTGGGTGACTTTTCAAACAAGTTCCTAAATGCACCTATATTGTTTAAATTTAGTGTTTTGTTTTTCTTTAAATAAGAGGTATGAAAATACTTAAAGATTATAGTATTTTTAATGTATTTTTTACCTTTTTCATTAACTAGAATGTTGTGAATTGAGTTAAAATTTGAAAAATTATAAAGAGAATTAGATTGGTTTATAATTTGAAGCATTTAATTAAATGGTTAATAATTCGATGAACTTTGAAATTTTATGAAAGAGAATTTTGATTGATATCTTTGATGTCTTTAATGTTGTCCCAACGTTTTTTCTTATTAAGTTAAGAGTAATAAAATTGATTTACTCGAGGAAAAGAAATTATTAAGTGTGGGGGAGTTTGAAAAGCGCTTGTTTTCTCAAATTTTTATGTTTATATTTAGTGCATTTTGCTTATTTATTTAAGTGTGTTTATTGTTTATGAGGCTTAATTCATTCATATTTCATTTTTTAGGTCATAGTTCAATTATTTGGAGAAAAAGGAATGAATTGGGACATTTTGAAGTGACTTGTAGTTGTTTTGAACAAGTTATAAAGATGTTCGCAAAGTACATAGGCACTAACATACCGAGTGGTTTTAAAATTTTAGAGAGCAATGCCCATGTACTGCTCAAAAACTTAATTTTCAAACTATAAAAAGGAAAATTAGACAAGCATGAGGCTTGAGAAGCACAATTTGACAACCTAGGATGGCAGAATGAATGAAGAATAACCAAAGAGACATATCCAGAGTGAATTTTCAATGATCTAAAGTGGATTTCATAAAGATTAAAAGGGATTCCATCATGTTTCTTTTATTTTTCTGTTTTTCCCTTAGTTTTTATGTTATATCTTCTATACTAAGGAACTAAAACATTATTAGTATCTAGATTAGATGAACCCTAGTATAGATCTTGTAGTGCATTTATTTTAATTTAATATATTCTTTAGTTTCCATAAGATTTAATTGTGTTTTTTATTATTATTCTTAGATTAATATTGCCAGTATGTTGATTCATATGTGATTTCATACAATTAAGATTGCAAAATCTTTTGTATGAATAGATTGATCTATCATAATTGAAAATAATTGCATGCAAAACTATAGATAGGTCGACATAAATCTTTCAGATTAGGATTAAACCTAATAATGAAATTCATAAATTGATTAATGTAATTCTATAAGTTTTAACTAGAAAGATATCTCAATTAATCAACCTAGGATTAGTGCTAATAGTCTTGATAAAGACATTAACATAATTGAGAAATTTCCATAGTCTACTGAACTCTAGATTAAATTGATATGTGAAGTCATGATTGTATGAGAAGTTCTAGGGGGATTCATATTCCAAATACTATTGTTTCATTGGTTGATTCTTAGTTAAATTTCCATTCTAATTTATCAATTATATTGACTTGTATTTATTTTATTGATTTAATTTAAATTTTATCAATCACCATTATCCTAAATTGTTAGTTAGATAATAGAAAGAGGGTCAATAGTAGTAATGTAACACCCCATTACCCTAGGGTACGCACCGGGACGCCCGTAGGTCATTCCGACACATATCCTACGATAAGGGAGC
>JAOQMS010042477.1:0-13675 GCA_027563885.1 Erythroxylum longipes
AGGAAGAGTATCGTCTGTGCTGACGTCAGAACACAAAGGCAAGGAGGAATAGAAAGGAGAAGTATCGTCTGTGCTGATATCAGAACACAGAGGCAAGAAGGAATAGAAAGGAGGGGTATCGTCTGTGCTGATGTCAGAACACAGAATCAAGGGAAAATATGAAGGAGAAGTATCGTCTATGCTGACATCAGAACACAGACGATAAGGGGTTAAAACAGAGGATAAAACTCAACATAGAGGATAGAACACAGAGAATAGATTATAGGCCAAGGATAAGAAGAAGGAGTTAAGAGGTTATGTTGGTTGAAGGATTTATCTGTGTTACTATTCACAGACTTCGTCTCTGGTACTGTTCATAAACTCCTTCTATGTTTTGCTTCTTCTATGTTCATCTATAGCTATCTTCTGTCCCATTGTTGACCCCTCAGAAGGTAGAATTGGACTCGGATGTCTTCATGGAAGTTGTAGATTTTGGAATCCTCTTTCGAACCATATAAGGAACACCTCAATCCAATCCCTCTAGAGAAAGTTATGGCAATCAGGAAAACATCATTTGTGTTACTATTCACAGACTTCGTCTGTGGCACTGTTCACGCTATCGTCTGGGTTACTATTCATGGTTATCTTCTATCCTATTTTTTACCAGCCAGAAGATATAATTGGCCTTTGAGGTCTTCATGAAAGTTATAGTTCTTGAAATCCCCTTTCAAACTAGCCAAAGAAACCCTGATTTAAGTGTCTATAGCAAAAGTTATGCTAATAACCCTGAAGCACGTATATGTAAAGTGGGGACTCGCCAACGCTGTTCTTTGAGGTTCTTCAGGTTGAAATGAATAAATGGATAGTCGAAGAGTGGAGCTGAATTAATAAGGGATTGTTGAAGGCAAGTATGAGTGATGAATACACATAATAAGTATGCGACAGTGGTGGTATCAGAGAAGAGAAGATAAAACGATAATGGTTAAGGCGTTCTCCTTGGGAGATAAAATCACGTATTAGGTTATGCTACGTACGAGTTAGGCTTCGAAAACGGGGTCTAACAAGAGCTGTGGACTCTAATAGGTTGTCATTGTATAAACATGAAATTTATATGTAATGCTAAATTGTAAATCATGGTTTATGAAATGAATGAGGAATTTTTAGGTTTTAGACATTGTGATATTTATGTTTTAATTTATGATGCCATTCGATATGTGAAAGCGATATAATTAGCCTACCATTTTTGTTGGGCACGTGGACGGACTTCTAAAGGGAGTATGTGTATGCATCAGATGGGAATGGAGGGGCTACAGTTAGGTGGTATCAAAGCATGGTTGGCATCCATAGGGATATATAGGAATGTTAGGCATGAAATATTGTGATAATTTCAGATAGTAATCGAAGTTATTGTCTATTATAGGTTTTCTACTATAGGTAATCAAGCGGGACAATCAACTGACCTAGGATTAGTAGGAGCCAGTAGGAAGTCGTTTGTGTATTGACCTAAGGGAATGCCCCCCATAATTCCTCAAAGAAGGGAAAAAGAGGTATGACAAACTGCGAAAGTAGGGGACTGTGGATTTCTATGAAAGTACAGACCCTGCAGAGGCTGAGGGATTGCTAAAGAGAACGGAGAGGATTTTTAACCAGATGGATTATAAGTCAGACAAGAGGTTCGACTATGCTATTTCCTTACTGCAAGGCCCAGCTTACCAATGGTGGAAAACTGTTCCAGGCAGTACCACTAGGCCTTGTAACTTGAGGTGGGAAGATTTTTTAGAGTCTTCAAAGAGAACTACATGCCCAAAATCTTCCAGGACAGAAAGATGAAGGAATTTTTGGATTTGAAGCAGGGAAATTTATCAGTAGCTGAGTATGAGATTAAGTTTAACGAGCTGATGGGATATGCTACTGTCTTGATTCCTACTGGTGAAGATAAGTGTAGAAGATTTGAAGACAAGCTAAACATGGAAATTCGGACAAGGTTAGCCATTTCTAATCTGGGTAGTTTTTTAGAACTATAGGCTCCTTGATCCAAATTGAGCAATTGTTGAATGATAATTAGTCTGAGTACAGATCAGAGTCTAGACTGAAGAAGTCCAGTGAGTCTCAGTGAAGTTTTGGTAGAAGATTCAGTAAGCGTCAGAACTAAGCTTTCAGACCACCAACTAGATCAAGACAGTCAGGGTTCAGATAGAGGAGTAGCTTTATACAGTCTGGAAGTGGAAGAGGTGCAGTGTCGGGTCAGTTGCCAAGTTGTGAGCACTATGGGAAGAAGCACAGTGGGGAATGCTGGAAGTTATCTGGAGCTTGCCTTCGATGCAGCTCATTTGAACATCAGATCAGAGATTGTTCAGTTAAGTTAGGAACACCGTCTGGACAGAGAGGAGGAGGAGTAACAGAGACTACTGTCCAGCAGAGCCAAGCTAGTGGGTCTAGGCAGAGAGGCCATGGCAGAGGCAGAATGAGCTCTAGGAGTCCTATTGTCAGGACTAAGGTGTGGAGCAACCAACTGCAGTCTCAGGCCCCAGTATATGCAATGACTAGACAGGAAGGTCAAGATTCTCCAGATGTCATTGCAGGTGTGTTACTTATATTTACTTTTGAGGCTTTTGTATTGGTAGATCCTAGATCTATGCATTCCTTTATCGCACCGCATATGGCATCTAGGTCGTATTATGAAAGAGAGCTATTAAGATATGGATTAGAGGTGAGTACACCAATAGGTAGTACTACCGTATTAGGAGAAGTTTGCAAGAGGTGTTTGATTCAAATTGAATAGGCAGAGTTAGAGGTAGACTTGATTATGTTATAGTTAAAGGAAACAGATGTTATCCTAGGTATGGATTGGCTAATTACTTATGGGGCCATCATGAATTTTTATACAAAGGAGGTAATATTAGAATTTCTTAATCAGCCGAGAGTAGTGTTCAGAGGTATTAGTCAAACGGTAGCAGCCAGGCTAATCTCATTTATGAGTACCTTGAGGTTGATGTAAGGGGGATGTGAGGCTTATTTGGCCCATGTCATCGATCATCAAACTGAGCAGAATGTGCAGGACATTCTTGTGGTTAGGGAATTTCTGGATGTGTTTCCCACTGAGCTATCTATCTTACCTCTAGATCGGGAAACAGAGTTCACGATCGATCTAGTTCTAGTTGCTGCTCCTATATTCATTCCTCCATATAGGATGGCGCCTGTGGAGCTGAAGGAGCTGAAGGCTTAGTTGCAGGAGTTGCTGGAAACGGGTTTCATTAGACCTAGTGTTTCACCTTGGGGAGCTCCAGTCTTATTTGTGAAGAACAAAGATGGAATGTTGAGACTGTGCATCAATTATAGGCAATTGAATAAGATAATAGTGAAGAACAAGTACCCGTTGCCTAAAATCAATGATTTGCTTGATCAGTTACAGGGAGATCAGGTGTTCACTAAGTTAAACTTGAGGTCTAGGTACTATTAGTTGAAGATAGCAGAGGCTGATGTACCGAAGAGTACGTTCAGAATAAGGTATGGGCATTATAAGTTCTTAGTAATGTCATTTGGGTTTACTAATGCCCCAACTGCATTTATGACATTGATGAATAAGGTGTTTCAGCCCTACCTAGATTGTTTTGTAATTGTGTTTATTGATGACATCATAGTGTACTCAAAGAGCAGAGAAGAGCATACTGAGCACTTGAGAGTAATCTTACATATTATGAGGGAGAAACAACTTTATGCCAAATTTAGTAAATGTGAGTTTTGGCTGAGTCAAGTAGTGTTTCTGGGTCACATAGTAAATGGGCAAGGTATTCAAATGGATCCAAAGAAGATAGAGGCAGTAATGAAATAGGAGGCTCCGAAGAATGTATCAGTAATCTAAAGTTTTTTAGGATTAGCTGGATATTACGGAGATTTGTCAAGGGGTTCTCATTGATCTCAGCCCCTCTAACTAAACTTCTGAGGAAGAATGTGGTTTTCAGATGGAATGAAGATTGGCAGAGAAGCTTTGGGGAACTAAAACATCAGTTGACTACAGTGCCAGTGTTGACTATTCCATCAGGAACTCGTGGCTATATAGTATACAGTGATGTTTCGCATCAGGGTTTAGATTGTGTGTTGATGCAGTATGGTAAGGTGATAGCCTATGCATCGAGACAATTAACGTCTCGCGAGATAAAACTATCCACTATATGATTTAGATTTTGTAGCAATGGTTTTTGCTCTAAAGATATGGAGACATTATTTATATAGAGAGACATTCCAGATATACATTGATCATAAGAGCTTGAGGTTCTGCTAACTCAGAAGGAGTTGAACATGAGACATTGGAGATGGATAGAGTTGTTAAAAGATTATGGCTGTACGATTGAGTACTATCAAGGAAAATCTAATGTGGTAGTAGATGCATTAAGTAGGAAGTCAAATAACAGTGTAGCTCATATTCAATTATCGAGGTTACCGTGTTTGGTTCAATTGAGAGCTTTGAATGTGGAGTTAAATCAAGAGCAAAATGAAGCATTGATTGCTACACTAAGATTGAGGCTGATATTGCATGACAAAATTAGAAGGGTACAAAATAAAGATCCTGAAATGGTAAAGCTTATAGAGAAGTTGAAAATGAATCCAGATTCTAAGTTTGAGTTGAGGGATGAAACATTGTGGCTAAAACAGAGGTTATGTATGCCTGACATTAATAATCTAAGGAGAGAAATTCTAGAGGAGGCGCACGTAGCAGCTTATGCTATGCATCCTGGTACTATCAAGATGTATAATACGCTAAAGCAACATTTCTGGTGGCTAGGAATAAAGAAGCAGGTAGCTAACTATGTAGCGAAGTGCTTAACTTGTCAGTAGATTAAGGCTGAACATCAAGCTCCAATTGGTAAGTTTCATTTATTACCTATTCCAGAGTTAAAATAGGAACGAATTACTATGTATTTCATAATGGTATTGCCAAATACCCCTAGGAAACACGACGCCATATAGGTTGTGGTGGACTGATTGACTAAGTCGACCCATTTCTTACCAGTGAGAGAGACTAGTTCATTAGACCAGTTGGCAGATTTACGTCGAGATTCTGAAAGAGTCTATATTTAGTTATAGGTATGAAATTGAACTTCAGTACTGCATTTCATCCTCAAACAGATGGATAAAGTGAGAGGACAATTAAGACTGTTAAGGATATGCTTAGAGCATGTATATTGGAGTTTCAAGGAGCATGAGATCAGTATATAGCCTTGATTGAGATTACATATAATAACCACTATCACAATAGTATCAAAATGGCACCTTATAAGGCATTGTATAGCAGAAAATGTCGATCGCCTCTTTATTAGGACAAAGAAGGTTTGAGAATGGTAGAAGGTCAGGAGTTGATACAAGATATTGTAGATAAGGTAAAACTGATCTGAAGTAGAATAAAAGCAGCTCAAGATAGACAGAAGAGCTAAGTAGATCAACACCGAAGGGATATAGAATACAGTATAGGGGATAAAGTGTTTCTGAGAGTCTTGCCTTGGCAAGGAGTGTTGAGATTCGGTAAGAAGGGAAAGTTGACCCTAGGTACATTGGTCCTTATGAAATCATAGAGAGGATAGGACCATTGGCATACAAATTAGCCTTATCGAGTGAAATGTCTCAGATACATAATGTATTGCGCATGAGTATGCTCAGGAGATATCGATCGGATCTGATGCATGTGTTACCAATTCAAGAGATTGAAGTTACTAGTAATCTGAGTTATGTTGAGGAGTCAGTCAAGATAATGGGATATCAAACAAAACAGCTGAGAAACCGAGTGATTCCATTGGTGAAAGAATCACTCGAGTGAGGAAATGACTTAGGAAACAGAGGAGTGCATAAGGAGACAATATCCCCACCTATTTGATAATTCAGGTAAGAATTTCAAGGACAAAATTTTCTTAAGGGGGAATTGTAACATCCCATTATCCCATGATAAAGTTTAGAACCATAGGATACTGAACATAAGAGATTATTGAATATTTAGGAAGTGCATTTCATGTTCATGCATAATATAGCATACACACAAAGGTAAATATTAATGTTGGCATGCAGTAACATGATTGTACATGCATTCATTCACATTTTTTTGGGTATAATTGATTTATAAATGTTATTTTTAATATGAATTGAGGCTTATATGTATTGAAAATTTCATTGGTGCGTATTAAAATTGATTTAGCATTTTTCGAGAAATTTTGGAATTTTCTGAAAATTTGCATATTTTTGGACTAGAAAAAATGCTAAGTGGTAGCATAACTGATAAATGGTAGTTGAAATCAGAGTCAAATGGTAATGGAATTTTTTATAAATGACATACGGATTTAATAACATATGTCGTTAAAATTTGGAGATAATTGGAGTATAAATTGGAGTTGATTAGACTAATTAATTCAGAAAACCTAGTTTAAACCTATACGGATTGGACATGTGGCAAGTGACAAGTGTCATTTGCCAAGCCATGTCTTCAATCCATGATTCTTTTAACTTCTTTAAAGACCATTTAATTGTTTTGTATCTTGCTTTCTTCTTCTCTTTTTTTCGTTGATCTCTCTTCATCTTTCTCACTTTGTTTTCATCTCCACGACACTCTCTTCATATCTACATCAAAGTGAACCTTGTTCTCACCTTTCTTTGCTACTCCTATCTTGTGCCTTCTTTATTTTTTCTCTAAAAACCTAACCTAATCCACCCTAGAAAGTTGATGATCGTGAGCATGGAGGATTAGGGTTTCTTGTTAATTTTTGAAGAAGCTTAAGAGTAAAAAAAGTAAGTTATGCCTTGATCTTTATGGGTGGCATTAAATGAAACTAATATGATGAGTAATTTAAGATTGATAATCATGATCATGAAATTGATTTTTGTGTTGACGTGGGTGGTAATAATAATAAAGAGATTATGTTTCAAAATTTGTGAGTTGATGTTATGCATGGGTTTTTTTTTAGTAAGACGCAATTTTGATGATAAAATTTAATAAATGATTGATTATGAACAATGAAGTTTGAAAGATGATGATGTGTGGATGAAGAGGTACGTGGAGTCATGTCTTATTTTTGTGTTGTAAAGAGTGATAAATTATGAGTTTTGAGTTAAGAAAAAGGGTGTATCTTGGTGTCTTGAATTGAGATGAGTTAAAGTGATAGTTAAGGTTAAAAAGAAGGTGTAAATGAAGTAGAAAAATGTGCAAAAAATTGATGATGGAAGAGTATATAAATATGTTCTATTTTAGTGTTGTGATCAATTATAGATTTGAATTGTGTATAGATGATATTGAACTAAAATTTAGGTATAAATGAAGATATTATCAACTTGAAATGATGGAATTTTGATAATGAATTGTTTGATACTATGAATGTGATATTATGGAAAAAGGATAGGTTTGCATGAATAATAGTATGTAGGTTAAGATGCTAAATCAAATGACTAGAGGTTTGATATTAATGCAATCAAATTGGCATTTGAATTAGTGTGGAATTATGTTGTGTTAGAAGTAATGAATTCTGGAAATTTGGTGTGAATTTGGTGTTAAAATATATGTTGAATTCGAATGAAAGGGGAGGAAATTTTCAAGGCACGATCGTGACCTTTCCCTATAATTGTGGTGGGACAGAAAATGTTTCTGTCATGATCGTGGCAGGAGCACCACGATCATGGCCTAGCCAGAAAAAAGTTTCTGTCACAATCATAGTCGGGGCAACACAATTGTGGCCAACTCTAAAACTTTCTATCACGATCGTGACAGGGGCATCGTGATCGTGGCCAGACCTTGAGTGAAGTATGAACTAATTAATGCTAGGGTGCTTTCATATAAGGTAATTAGG
Organism: Erythroxylum longipes; assembly: GCA_027563885.1. Lineage (NCBI taxonomy): Eukaryota > Viridiplantae > Streptophyta > Magnoliopsida > Malpighiales > Erythroxylaceae > Erythroxylum > Erythroxylum longipes. The sequence continues at coordinate 7,803 of JAOQMS010042477.1, forward strand.
CTTAAATGAAATATTTAATGAACTTAGTTGATGTTGAAAGAGGTGATTAAGGTGAATAAAAAGTATTAGGTTTTTAAGAATGATTGGAAGGTGCTGTAAATTGTTTGTAAGATGCGTATTAAGGAAATGTACATAGGAATTTTGTCATTGAATATGCATTATACATGACATATATATATGTGCTTTTGATTGAGTATTTATATAAATGTGCAAATTAGTAATTTATGAATGTGTGTGATTACATAATATAGAAGAGCATTGAGCGACCGCTTCCAAACTTTGTAGAAACTTCAAGACAATAAGCTAACGGGAGCAAATTGTGAGTACCTAAGATGGTCTCACTTTGAATGTTTGTTTGTTAAATTATGTACTGAATTACTGTGATGTGTATGCATTGAATTCTGGAAATCCAATGTCCGAGGCATTTGATGCATGAATAGAACATTTGAAGTGCTACTTGAATGTGAATGTGATAACTAAATGATTCTCAACTAATATGTTGAATGCCGGACCAAAGTTTGATGACAAATGTGAATGAAAAGAATGTGAATGTGATAGAATGAGCATAATGATTGAAAACGCATGGTGCATTTCATTACATGAATGCTTGAAACATAAAGGCTGTTGTGATTGGAGTCGCTATTGAAAAAGAGCTTAAAGCTCAGACTGTGGTAAGAGCCTCTAACTCGTTATGTAAAATGAGCCATGTATCCCAATAGATAAGGACAATATTAATGAGCCCAGTATCTACAACAGATACGGGACAGTGAAAAAGGAACTCGGTCATAATAACGTAATAAACGAATATGAGTCTTATGAACATTGCATATACACATGAATTATATGATTTGAATAATTCTAATTGAAATGTGGAGCAGATACGCAAATAAGAGAAAAAGTCAAGTTTTGAGGGATTCTTCGAACCATTTCGACCCCAGAAAAACCTTGAGGCTACTCAAGACATAAAAAGTATTTAAAGAACATGAAGAACACAAGAGAGGGACTTTTGCATCAGCCACAATCCCGAAACCCTAGAGAGCTTTTATTGGGACCCCGCCCTTGTGATTCACGTGCTCGACGTCTTAAGTGACATCTGGACGCGCATCCCACAAGGGTGGCGTGCCTACACCAGTCAATCATTAAAAAGAACTCACTTTTCCTATTTCCGAAAAAATTTTGGGAAAACTCAAATTGGAAATTTCAACTGGACCTCTTCAGAACATTTGTTCCCCATTGTCTTAAGTCTCTATTGACACCAAAATCATTCAATTTGGTTCAAAAATCTGAAAGTTATAGCCCAAACATTTTTGACTGTTTTTGCATTGAAACAGTACACTATACCCAACTTCACTCCAGAAATTGAAAGTCTTAGGGACTGAATTAAAATTCAATTCCTTCACATAATTTGTAGATCTATGTCTCTAGCTTATTTAGAAATAATAATCATCTCATTTGGATCTCCAAAGATCAATATATCATCAAAATACTGAAGCATGCTCAGTAAAAAATATCCAACTCACACTCTTCCAACCAATCCCCTCACTTTGATTCAATCAATCTTCTTCAAATTAATACCAAAAGCTATAAATGTTTTTAGAGAGATAACAGAATGTTTTAGGAATCCAATGCTTCAAAAATCAGGTCATTTGGAGCTTGGAAGACAAAGTTATGGTCAAAGGAGTGAAACATGTTTAAGCTGGGGGAAAGAACCTGCGGGTTGCGATCGTGCATCACGACCTGGCGCGCTCCCAAGTCGCGATCGTGAGTTTCCTCTTCTCTCTTTTCTTCCTCCGACCTATCTTGGTAAAAAGGGTATAACTTTCACTATAAGTATTGGATTAAGGTCGTTCAAAAACAGTTTTAAAGAAGATTTATAGATCTACAACTTCCATGAAGACTTCAAAAACAAAAATTGCTTCTAAATGGGTCAAATTTTCAAAATACAGTAGTTGTCCCGAAAGACCATCCTATGCAACATCCCAAACTTCTAATAATCATATCTCTCAACTACAAAGTCCAAAAATTTCATACTATATATCATTGGAAAGCTAGAAAAATAATATACAATTTCTAAGAAGGCAACTTCATCCAATTCAGCTTAGATCAATATAGTATTTCCCTCAAAGCCAGAACACAAATTCTCACCCTTATGGAAAACTTTAAAAAATGCAATGAACAAATTTGAAATATCATTGGCAAAACACAAACATACTTCATTAACATCAAAATATAAGAGTTTTTACGAAGCTTTAGTGGGCATTTTCAGCCAGAATACATCAATATCTCAAAACGCCCAAAATACAAAAAGATAAATGAACAGTAATTTGCTCAAAATGTAACTAAAACCTTGTGGTTACAAATCTAACTTAAAATGCAAAAGATGCAAATTTTGGAGTAATGCCTCGATTCTCTTTCACTCGATCTCATTTTCTTCACCTGAAGATGGGACGAAAAGGAGGTGAGCTTAAAAGCTCGTAGGTAATAAGTTTATAATGAATAACAAGTAAAACCATTTAAAATGTTCATGGTCATAAAAAATTCTTATTGAATCATAAAACACATGGTTCTTAAATTTTCAACCAAATTCACAATAAAACAAATCATATATGCATCAATTTTGTCAACATATCATGAACACATAAACACATCAGAATAGTTTGGGTAGGTCCAAAACAGAACTTACTACACATTTCCCATAAGGGTCCTGTGTAGTCGTAAACAGAACGTACTATCGTATTCCCACAAAATGGTTTTGCGTAGCCGTGAACTTATGGGAGTCCATGAAGGAGCTCCATGTCACTAGCGGGCAGGCGGGAGAAGCCTTTTGTCAAAGTGCACTTGACATACTTAAGGGACCAAACCAAACTCATATAACATGCATTTCATAACTTATAAACATGTTGCCCAAATGGTACATTTTCAAAACATGTCTTTCATCATCATCATCACCCAGTCTGAAATCCCGCAATGAAGCAGGGTCTGGAAAGTTCCGATAGTACGCAGCCTTACCCCTACACAGTAAAAAGGCTGTTTCCGGTGGACCCACATGTAAATGAGACAATATATGAATGATGCAGGTTACAGAGAAAAGGGAAAATTAGCACGGAAAAAATCTATGTAACTAAAATTTCAATAAATACATAAAGAAATAGGGTTAAAAGATAAAAAAACGTAAAAAGCTTTGCAAATGTGACAAGAAGATTTTAGAAAATAAATAGATAAATAAAATGTGATAAAATAACTAGATACCGAATAAATAAATAAATAAGTAGGATAAAGTAATAATAAAGAAGTAAAATAAAATTATAACACTTATAGAAAAACTACCAAACTTTATTTAAGAGATGCAAATTTAAAAGACAAAATTAGTAAGAAAAAAGTAGGATAGACATACCTGACATGCTGCAAAACTTTTGCTTATACCTAATATGTTGCACAGCTTTTTTCACCACTTCTTGAGATGTGCGTGTCATCCTTGAGTAGAACCCTGCTAATGTGCTCTGTAGCATCCCAATTTTATATATATATATATGTACGTATACAACTTCACAAAGACGCAATCATCTACTACTTTAAAGCAAAAATCTCTTATTGAACAATATTAACTAGTGAAAATGACTACAATCATCATGCGAAAGGTCTATCAAAATCATAAAAACACGTTGAAAAGTAATACGCTGATATGCCCCAGTATCTGTGCTGATTTCTTCAGCATCTGCGATGATTTGCTGTAATATTTTATTGAGCTGTATTTGTATAATATCTAGTTATATCACCAAATTTTGGGCTGTATTTACAGAGGTAGTTTAGGATATTTTGTGTACAACTTTGATCACCTTATCTTAGCGTTGTCGTTAGCTTATTGTTAGGAGACTGTATATATTTGTAAGTTTTGGTTCAATGAAAGACAGATCAGTGAATTCATATTTTAGCATGGTATCAAAGACAACCAAACTCTAAGAGAATCCTGTGTCTAGACAGACCTGCATTGCTGTCATGGCAGGAAAATAAGAGAGACCTCAGATTGAAGTAAGCAAGAAATCTGCATCACCATATGAATTGAACTCGAATGATAACCCTGGAAACGTGATTACCTAGGTGCAGTTACGGGGAGAAAACTATGAGGAATGGGCCCACGCTATGAAGATCTCATTACGTGCTTGAAGAAAATGGGGCTTCATGGATGGCACCCATAAACAACCTGACGAAGGAGCAACAGATGAGGAAGATTGGTGGACTGTTCAATCCATACTTGTGTCATGGATATTGAATACCATTGAACCAACCTTGCGTTCAACCGTGACGTATGTGGAAAATGCAAAGGAGTTGTGGGAGGATATTCGGGAACGTTTCTCTATTGTGAATGGTCCAAGGATCCAGTAGCTAAAAGCAGAATTGGCAGACTGCAAACAACAAGGCATGACGATTGCGTACTATGGGGCGTTGAAAACACTCTGGGATGAGCTAGCAAACTATGAGCAAATCCCTAGGTGTTCATGTGGGGGATGCAGATGTGATATTGCATCTAAACTTGAAAAACGAAGAGAAGAAGAGCGGGTTCATCAATTCTTGATGGGCTTGGATGATGTGAGCTACGGTACAGTGCGCTCCAACATACTGGCTACAGATCCTTTGCCCTCTCTGAATCGGGTATATGCTACTCTAGTACAAGAAGAAAGAATGAAGACAATTACCAAAACCAAAGAAGAAAGAGGAGTAGTCATGGGACTTGCTATGCAAGCGGGACAAAAGAGCAAGGGACGAGGAGAAGGGAAGGATAAGACAATGGTGTGTTCTCACTGTGGTAAAACTGGCCATGATGCTAAAAGTTGCTTTCAACTCATTGGGTATCCCGAATGGTGGGGTGAACGTACAAGAAATGAAGGAGGGACCAGTGGGAAAGGTCAGCAACAAAATAAGCTGCCAATAGGACGTGGAAGGGGTGGACTGGTTCGTGCTAATGCAACACAACTCACTAGAGGTAATGTGAAAAAATCTGTTGCAGAAATTGACAGATCTGAGGTCGTTGGTCTTAGTAATGAGCAATGACAGAAACTGGTTGACATGTTGAATACACATAAGCCAAATGAGAACGAAAGAACGACAGGTAAGAATCAACATGACCCTTGGATTATTGACCGTGGTGCTTCTAATCATATGACAGGAAATTTGAAGAATCTGTGTCAGCAGAAAACAATACAAGGATGTCCTGTAGGGTTGCCAAATGGAGAATTTGTAACCTCAAACAAAATTGGAACAGTGATTCTTGATAGTGGTCTCACACTCGACAATGTCCTCTATGTGCCGAAACTAAATTGCAATCTCATCTCTGTGTCACAACTCATAGATGCAACAAACAGTGTCATCCAATTCACTAAAACTTTTTGTGTAATACAGGACCGCACTTTGAGGATGCTGATTGGAGCGGGTGAACGTAAAGATGGGTTTTATTTGTTTCGTGGTGTTAAAAGTGCAAGGGCTTGTTAGATAAGTACAAGGAGTTCACTTGATCTTTGGCACAAGCGCATGGGACATCCTTCCTTTAAGACTGTTCAGTTAATTCCTAATGCATGTAGTAGGGCTAACGATGAATGTTTGAATAAAGTTTGTGAAATTTGTGAAAGAGCAAAGCAAACAAAAGAGAGTTTTCCTTTAAGCACTTCTCCAGCCTCTGCCAATTTTGATTTAATACACTGTGATTTATGGGGACCCTATAGGACACCTGCATCCTGTGGTGCATCGTATTTTTTAACTTTAGTCGATGATCACTCTCGAGTTGTTTGGATATACTTGTTGAGTGAGAAGAGGGAAGTCTCAAAGACCATCATGAATTTTTCTGCTTACGTTGAAAGACAACACAATAAACGTCTCAA
>JAOQMS010042478.1:0-13675 GCA_027563885.1 Erythroxylum longipes
TAAAGAGATAAATAATAATTTCCAAAAAATAAAAAATAGAAATAGAAAATATTAAACTATAACAAATTTTAGTGCAACTAACCTTTTCTAATATTAGAAATAATTATTAATAATTTTTATAAGCCCAAAGAAAAATTTTTATTTCATCGTAATTAAAAATTTACAAACACTTAAAAAATATTGATACAATTATAAAATAATCAATGAATTACATATTTCTAATCATATTATACTGCATGGGCATTTTCGTCATAGACACTGTTTTTTTGTCTGTCCACTGCAACTAAACACATTTTTGTCCTCCAGACGAAGACAATTTTTTCTGTTTTGTCCATCACAACCAAACAGCTTACTGTCTCCAATTTTTGTTCTGCTCCGTCTCTAAATTTTTGTTCCGTTCCGTTTCCACATATTCAAGACAACAATCAAACGCAACGTAACTGATGCTAAGTCATATTGGTTTCAGGTGCTAGCTACATACTACTTGGAGGGACTAGAGAAGTAGAACCTAACTAGCATTAGTTTTGAAAATAAGATAGGCATTAGCGTATTACTGGACAAACAAATTTGAGAAGCAGAAGCTATCTAGTGTTAGAGTCGTACTTATAACTGGGGCCCAACTTAATGATGTTTTTACACGTTTTGACCCAGAAACTTATTGACACTATTGACACTAATGTGGAGATAGGTATAGCACCAAATTCATAATATGCAATCTAGGGATGTGAAAAAACACAAATTCAATCATCTTAGGACTCTATTATGTAACCGTTGTTATAAATACTTTTATTAAGGTTAAGTTGGAAAGCCTTTTAGGATGTGTGTGATAGCCACCTTATTTTTTAATTATATCTTTAGGGTTTTTTAACATCTAGGAAGGCATAGGAGAAAGGACTAGAAGAAGATCTACTTCAATAAAGATGTAATTAGGGATATTTTGTTCCATCTTTTCTGCTCATTTTTATTTTACGATAAGAATGACATTTTAATTGTCTTCATTATGTTTAGTAGTTAAATCCCTATTTAGGGTTAAGCATGTTTATGTTAGATATTCAATTATTCATAAATAAATTGTTATTGTTATTATTGTGAAAACTAAAGTGATTAACTATGTCGACACAAGTCACTAATTTTATTTTTGAATTCTTCAATAACGGTAAGACATTGAAAGAGTTGAATAAAACATTTATTAGCCTTATATCAAAATCGCCTAACTTTAAATGTTCAAAGGAATATTGATCAATGCGTTATCGTAACATTATGTTCAAAGTTATTTCTAATTTCCTTAAATTTGGAAATTATATCGAAATCAATCGTTAATCTAGCTTAAAGAGCTTTTATTCAAAAGAGACAAATTGGAGATAACATCTTATTGTCTCAAGAATTTTTTAAGAACTACAATAAGAAACACTATTTTAAAACTTATTCAATGGAGATTGACTTTCACAAAACATTTAACTCCATTAATTAGAACTTTATCTTGTACTCCCTGATGACTTTTGGATTCCTTCCAAGATGAGCGATTTATTCAAAAAACATAAGTTTTTTCAAAATAGAATTTATCTATATGAGGAAGTAGAATCTTAATTAAAGACAAATTAAGCTACCTAGTATAGGTTAGATCCTTTCCAGTGGGTAATAACCAATGATGTTTACATCTTTCCATCAACTTTCAATGTATTTATTCATGATAAATTTGGTATATCAAATATGTAAAATTAATTAGGATCAACTGATATACTAGTATTTTTCACATAGATGGAACTAAATGATACGAGAAAAATTAACCTACTTCTTTTTTATGCTTAACCAAATTAATGCGCTTTGGAAGTAAGCTTATAGAAAACTACTTAATTAGGTTTATAAAGCAAAAAAAAATTGCTAAGAGTACCAAAGATGTTTTTAAGAGAAGCTAGTGAGTGTTCTAATGATTTTTACTTCTATATGCCAATGATACCATATATTTTCCCATTACAAATTTATCACTCACTAACTAGGCAAGTAAACCTATTATTAGCAAGCAATATAATGGTAAGTAGGCCAAATTCCATAAAGAAACAATATGGATTAGAAACCCTAAAACTATTTGATATGGTTTCTATATTTTGATTCTCTAGTGGAAAATAACTTAAAATTGATCATCGAAGGTTAGGGAAGCCTTCTAATAGCTAACCTTAGCTATTAGAGTGAGAAGATATTTTTAAGATATGTTTTCTATAAAATATAACTAAAGTTTGTTAAAAATTAGAGTTTCCGCCTTAAATACATTTTAATCAAACTGAAAAAATGGTCTAGGGCACATCAGTGACCCAAACTATGGGTCTCACCAATTCATCTAGGTGATAAACATGAACTCTAGTACAATTATGTCTCTAAGTTACAGAACTCATTGTTTCTTTTAGATTAATACATAGACTCTAGCTTGTTTATGTCTCCTAACCATGGATCTTTTTTTTTCTCTTTTTTCCTTGCATATAGTCGCTTGTAAGGAAATTATTCAAATTGTTTCACTTGTTAAACTTCCTCTCTATAAGATATAAGTTAGCACACAAACATAAGCAAAATCATGTTTCTTAAAGAATTGTAAATTTCTTTATATATTTTCTTATAATGGCCTTAAATTATAATATCATCTTAAGGTCCAATTTGAATAGTTACTTGAAAAGATATCAAAAACTAAGTAGAATACTTACGAAATTATATTTATATTTCATACACATCAAATATCCCTACACTTAAAGCTTCTTCTCATCCTTTAATTTTCAATTTTGTTATTTCCATATTGGCTCCCTTCTTCTTCCTTGATTACCTTTGGCTTTTCTTCCTTGTCCTTCTATGTGTTTTCACTCCTTTTTCTCTTCCTTCCCCTCCCTCTTTTTATTATCCTAGCTATCTTTTCTATTAGTGTCTTAATGTGACTTCTTCTTCCCTTCACTCTACCTTCTTTTTCTTCATATTGTGGCTTTCTTTTTTGGAGCTTCTCCAAGCAAGAGGTTTCTACTTGGAGTTTTCTTCCTTCTCTAAGAAAGGGCAATTTTATATGTTTCTTCTCTAAGCAAAGGAATTTTTATCTTTGTCCACTTCTTTCCTTGTTTTATGTTTTTTGTCGTTCTAAGAATGATTTTTTTAATCTACCCTCCTTGAGCTTTAACTCTCTTCTTTCCTAACTCTTATCCTTTTTATTGTCATGAGCTATGTCTTTCAGTTTTACCTAAAATGCTTTCCACCTCCCCCTATCTGCTTTTCCCTTACCTGTGTTGCCTCCATCCTTCTGTTTGTAGTACCCATCCTTCATCTTAGTCCTATAATACGTCTCCCCTCCCCTCCCCTTTCCCTGGAAACCTAGAAAGCCTCCATCAACTTCCTTGAGCCATCATTCCTCTAATACTCCCCATCTTTTTTTTTCTCAGGTCCCTTTTACTCCCTCCCAACTTCCTTCTTCTCCCTCCCTCCCCCATCCAATAGCCCTAATCCAAGACTCAACTAGAAGTAAGTAGTTAGGGATACTTCAAAGATATATCTTTACTATTTCCCACATCCCTCTATGGACGGATCGTTTTTAGTTACTCCTTCTGTAGAGATTCTCAAGGAAAGTTCCTTATCCTATTCCTTTACAGTGGTTAATTTCTTCATAGGAAAAAGGCTAGTATTTCCAATTATTAAGTCTCAGGCTCTTAAAAACCAAAAAATTCAAGGTTTGGAGGACATCCTAAGAATGAGGACAACTTTTTCTTATTTAAGTTCTCCAGACTTAAAGGTGAATAAAAGTCTATAGAAGCTGATATAAGGTATTCCTATTGCATGACTTTATTTATTCAACTTTAGAAGATGGGTATTAATCTTGATAACATTATGCTTAATCAAATACTAATTTAGGTTAATTTCTATAAATTTCCTTTAAAATATTTGTCAACTAAGGGGCTTAGTATATGGGTAGTTTCATAGGGAGGCCATAATATCTGGATGAGGCCACTGCCTTAAGATTTAGGATTGCTTTCTTGTCACTTTATGTCCTAGTAGAGCTTAAGCAGTCTCTTCCCAACATCATTCCAATAATGAGGCTAAGTGATGATGATACATTGATAAAGGAAACTGTAGAGTATTATACCGATGCAAGACAAACTTAAAACAACAAGGAAAGACTTGGAAAGCTATTGGTCAAAATTATATGAGGGGGACTACCATGATGGGGCCTGATAGTTCAAATGAACAAGCTATTGATCCAAATAAAACAAATAAGAATAATTCTACCTCAACTTGTTCAATACATACATTCTTGTAGCTACAGAAATCTAAAGAAATTTAGAAGAATAATGAGTTAATCAATTCCAATATAATGATCAATGTAGACAAGAATTTAGACTCTTGTCATATTAAGTTTTTCCAGTAATAAGCCTCCATCTATGTTTGATTATCCTATCATTGTTTCTAAGGATTTTCATATTATTCTTTCCTTTAATACTCCTACGGATGGATTAAAATTTTAAAGAAAATCATAAATTGAAGGCCAGGGTTACGATCTCTATGCACACATTTATATGTCAATAGTTGTATGAAATACCTAGTGCCTCAATTACCCTAAAAAGTAGCAAGTTATTTGTGACTACTTGTAATGAAAAAGCCACTCATTGTTGGCCTTTTGGAAACAAAACTTAATAAGGAAAAATGTAAACAACTCTAGTTCTTTAATACAAACTAGAAAATTATCAAAAATCATAATTCATATATCTATGGAAAATTTGTTATTGGATATGATCCTAATAGAATATATATTCTAAGCTCTACTATATCTAACCAGTGTTTTAACCTTTATGGTAAGATAGATGAATCAAGCCCTAGTGAGATCTTTTTTTTTATGTCTCCAATTTTGTCTTCCAGAGATCCTTTTTATGGAACAATCTGAGGCACTACTTCGGCATTATTAGGAAGTAGATGATATCCTTTTATTATGTAAGGATGGGCCAAATTCCATAATATTCAATTAGGAAGTAGCTTTAAATTCCACATAAATGTGACTAAATTTGCATTTTTAACTTAAACTTTGTAGATGATATCCTTTTATTATGTAAGGATGGGCCAAATTTGATTACATTCTTAATGAATTACTTTGAAGAATATAGCAATTTGTCATCTCTTTGCATAAACAAAAAAAAAGGTCTTGAAGAATTTAGCTAATGCAGTGGATAATTGGCATCTCTTCACTCAAGTATCAAATTTGGAATAAATGCTCCTTTTAAGAAATTGGGAGTACCTATTTATTCTAAGAAAGCTTAATTCTAGGCCTACAAACATCTGCATGATATAGTGAGGAAAAGAATATACAATTGGTGTAACAAATGCATTTTATTTATAGGGAGGATACAATTAGTCAATTCTATGGTTAGTAGTTTGCGCATCTTTTAGTTTGATCATATAGGGAATAACTCTTTTATAAAGGCCCCTTTTTTTCTACACCTAAATTTTAACCCACAAGAATGAGCTATCCTAATAATGCTTAAGTTAGTTAATTAATAGGAGCAGTTGGTGTAATGGAAATAAAATAGGTGAGATGATCGTAAGAAGCTTCCTTGTATACAATCCTAATATCCACAATGAAGATAAGGTGGTATGGTTAAGTTAGTCCTCTAGGACCTTCACAAATAAAACCTGTAAGGAAATCTTTAGAAATCAAGAGCCTAAATATGACCATCACACTTTGGTTTAGAGCAAAATCCTTCCTCTCAGGATTTCCTTTATTCTTTGACTTGCTACCCACATTTGACTAAGTACTATAGTCAAAGTTAAAAGTGCCTCCTCATTTAATATCATATATTGTCTTTGCTTTATTTCTTGTGAAGAAACAAACCATCTTTTCTTTTAATGTTACTACACCAAGAATCTTTGGATGTCTATTCAACATCTTTTTAACTTCTATTGTTATGCAATTGGTTGAAAAAACATTGCACAGTGGATATCTTCTTATCAGCCTTCTCACAAAGATGATTTTTAGTTCTTTATGTTGGATACATATAATGTGGGAGAGAAATGATATATTGTTTAAAGGGATAGGATTCTAGCTTAATCACTCAAGGAAATATTAGTGGATTTGAGAATGATGGCTATTTAAAGGAACAAAATTATCCTTGTCCCCTAAATTGATCTTTAAATGGAGAATTTAACATCAATATTTTGGTTGTTTCCTCTTAGCTTAGAGTATCCAAAAATGTATTTGATTTTGTACTCATCTTCTACTTACTTGTGATTCTCTAGAAGGAAGTCTAGTTTCCTATCATTGGAACTAATCCTATGAATTTTCCAAACTCTGGCTAACTTATGGAACTCAAGATTATATCAAATCATTAATTTCTTTATAATTTTGCTAAAGGATGCCTAACTAGGTTATATAATGATAAGATTTTGTAAATGCTAATTCAACCCTAGGAGAATGAGATGCATTGTCATTTCACTTTTGTGGTTAACTTTCATCAACATTTTCATTGTTCCCCTTTATGATCAATTTTATTTTTGTAAATTTGGCTTTTAAATTTTGGTTCCATTGTAACTTTGGGAACAAACCTTGTAATGGCTTAACCATCTCTTTTAGAATATGATTATTAAATTTCCAAAAAAAAAGTTTCTAATTCCATTACTCTTAACTTAAAAAGGTAGCAATTATAAGAAAGACTTCAACAAATCAATCAAAGTAATCAAGACTATGCATTATTCATTCAGTCGTATTGTTTATCAATTAGTTAGATAACTGGATACTTGAATTAATTCATAAGTTAATTCAATTTAATAGAACAATCATTTGAACATCAACTTAATCTACAAAACTTAACCTAATTCAAAAATTGAACATACATGAGCAAGATGCTTAAACTTCAAACATATTAAAATTAATAAAAAAATAAAGCATTAAACTTTGAAATAATAAAGAAGCATTGAAAGTTTTATTTGAAAGGTCATATATCCTTTTAACTCAAAGAAAACAACTTGCTATGAATGCTTCCAGTGACTCGGTTAGGTCACTATTTAAAATAACTACTAGCACTATTATTTAACTTTATACTTTTCCTTTAGGTTAAAAGTAGCAAAGAGAATTTATTTATGCTCACTTATTAACATATTTTTATTATTTTTCCAATAGGATACTAAAATTTTTACAAAGAATTTACTTTTAACATAAATATACGGGCAAATTGTAACAAAAGTATCATAATGCAAATTAAGTATCCATCTTCAATATTAATAAAAAACAAGAAATAATTTGGTTGTTGATTGGAATTTTCTATACTTAAGGCTAATGTTTGAATTAGTCACAAGTTAATGGCGTAACTGTAACTAGTACCGACAAGAATAGATCAATCCCACCATGACAGTGATTACTAGTAATTACTTTTCTCCTATTATCTAGCATAAGTATTTATTTTATTTTTAATAAAGAAAATAAAAGATTAAAAAATTAAAATAAAGTAGGAAACAATAATGAACACTGAGACAGTGGAAATTACTTAGAAAATAATCAATACCAAAAATTAATGTTTAGGTAATGAATACCCCTTAAACCATTAAATAATTGACCTTTTATCATGCAATTGTCCTATTGACTATTGGACTGTGGAATATCCTATCATATGCTAATAACTTACTCAAGACTACTAATATATAATCCTAGGGTTATTAAATAAATTACTCAGGTTAAAGATTCTTAGATTGCTTTACCAATTTGTGAATTCTGCTATTAGGTTTGACCCTAATCTAGAGGATATATGTCTACCTATCTTTAGGTTTGTAATCAACTCCTTTCAAATATTGTAAATCTATTCATACCCAAGATTTCTCAATGAAATCATATTTTAAACTAATATTTTGAATTTATTAGAACATATATTAAAATGTAATTAAATCATAATAGATCAGTTTAAAAAATTGCATTAAATAAAAGAATTAAAACATATTATCGCACTAAATAGGATTCATCACACTTAGGCACTAAAGACATTTAGTTACTCATGATAGAACATGAAATGAAACATAAATAGAAAGAAAAATGAGTAGAAAACAAAGAGTTCATAATTTTAAATCTCCCTTTCTCTTCTATCGAATGTTCTTGCAAGTTTGACATTTGACGTTGTAATCTAATGGATGTTTGATGATTTCTTAATGTTTTCCAATCACCTCTAAATGTCTGCTCCTCTCTTTTTCCTCCATTCATGTCTTTTTATAGTAATTTTTAGGATTTTTGGGAGATACACGATCTGATACACTGCCGTGTATTAGACCGTGTATATCTCAAATTATTCAGAATTTGAGATTTTGAATGGGCTGAATGACATACATGACTGTAAACATGGCCATATATCCCTTATTTGCTTCATAATGAAAAGGGAATGCAAGACTTGCATCTTACTTTTTCCGATTCCTATTCTAAAAAGACCGTCTCTTCCTCCTGTTGTAACCTTTGCCTCTATCTCTACTGCTGGGTCTTGGTCTCGAATTCAAATTGATGCCTAGCTATTAATCTAGATGTTGAGTTCGTTTTATTTAGCATTTTCATCCATGTTGTCCTCCTTTTGGCCCATGAAGGCAATTATAACCTACAAATACACTTGGAGCATGTTTACAGTCATGTATGTCATTCAGCCCATTTAATACTTGAGGTTATTAAATATCAAGTAAAAATGCATCAAATATGAGGTGTAAATATAGTTAACTATGCATCTATCAAACATCCCTACACTTAAGCTTTTGCTTATCCTCATGCAAACCATAATCAAAATTATAATTTTTATAACATATATCCTTCATTAATCTTAACCTTTCCATTCATACTATAAATCATCATATCATATTAATCAAATTAACATAAAATAAATTCAAATTATCCTAAAATTAAGTTCCTAAGTCAATATTAATAGTAATCATATGATAAGCGCTTTAAAATAAAAAACATATACCTTTATACCCTCACCAAGAGTTCACTCAATGCACACAAGTATTTAGGATGAAAAGTATAAAACTCACAATAAATGCATAGAAGAACTCTTGCCACATGCTTGCAATATTATCACATCTCCACCACTTATATATAAACTAGAAATAAAAATCAAAAGGTATTTATACAGATTGTAATAGGGCATAGGTGTGATATGGTTGGGATAATAAAAAGTGTTGAATTGAAGGAAATTTACTAAAGAGAGATTACAAGAAACTTGTTTACAAATTCACACAGGTGTATTCATTATAAAACCTATGGTACTATATATTCTTTTCTTTTCTTTTCTTTATGCTTATTTTTTTATCAATCACAATAATTTTTTGAGCATTGAGTACCATAATTAAAGAGAGAATGGACCTTTCAAGATTTGCAAGCTTCAAACAAGAAAGTAATGTAAATAACCTTCAAGGTTCAAAACAATAACAAGACTTCAAAGAAAAATAAGATAAAGTTTAATATTAGGCTTTTAATTAATGAAAAAGGCTAAGGCTCTACTTGGTTATTCCTAAAGATAAATTACAGGTAAGGTAATTATCAAAGAAATAGGCTAAAATAAATTGTTGAATCTAAGTGCTTTATCACTTCAATGCTTTTAATTTAACAAATACGGTCTCAATATGCATGATAAAAGTAAGTTATAGAATTGTTCAACTATGCACTATAACACACATGAAATAAATAAAGAGCTTGAAATTTTTGAAAATTTCACTGTTAAGCTCAAAAGCTTATGAAAAAGATAGTTATATATGTGTAAATAAAATGCAATTTCCATTCAACTTAACTATCTCAATGATTAATAAAAACATGACTTATAAAAGCAATTTTATTCTAGCTATCATCCTTTTGCATAGTAATTCTAATCAATATTCAATAATAAAATATAGCATTGATGGATAGATTTTAATTAAGTCAGAATATCATTTTATAAAATTTTATAAACAAGATTATAATAAGCTTGAGAAAATCATGAAAATCGTTAATCCCTTCCCCACAGTTAGAGTTATACATTGTCCTCAATGTACACAGTATAAGTATATATAATAAGTGAGAAGAGTTGTGGTATATACTTGAATATAACGATTTTCCTAATTTCAATCCATCCAATAGTAGACTAACATCCTTGCAAAATATGAAGAAAAAAGGGATAAAAAATAACATGAAAATAACCAAAAATAAATACAAAATATTAAAATATAATAGACATAAAGTTTAAAGAAAAATATATCCTAATTCATGTGTTCTCTCATGTAGCGTTTGCTTAATGTCGCTAGCTCGACGTACCCTAAATGTTTACCCTCATCTTTGGTCTATAATTAATGGCTTGCTTCCACCCTTTTCTCCACAAAGTGGTTTCATAGCCTGTAAACAAGCCATATGTTGCAAGACGCTCATAAGGACATAATGTATTAAGTTAGTAAAACTAATTACTGCAGTAATGCCCTTTTCAATGACAAATTGTTAATAAAATAAAGGATTAAAAACTCCCTAAATCTTCAATTGGCTCAAATAGTTTGTCTTAGAGGAAATGGGAACTCTGGATACTTAAGATGGCTAGCAATGTCTCATCAATAGTTTCCTTACATGGTTCCTCTACTAGTTTTTCCTTAACCACCTTTATCTATTCTTCTTCTTCTTCTTCTTGGACAAAGGTTTCTAGGTCATCTTCTTCAATTACCTCTTGCAACTTCTCTACTTCCTCTTCTTGGATGGATGCTTTTTTTTCTTCTTCATCTTCTCTGAAACCTCCTTTTAGAATGTCACTCCATTTATGAAGCTAACCTTTGTCTTTTCTTCACTTTTGAATTCGCATTGGGTGGCTTTCATTTCAATAATGAGTTCCATTAATTTATCTAAAATACTATGTAAAACCCCAAACTTTCCCTTCTATCATTTTATTATTCTATTGTGGGTGAATAGTATTTTCAAATGAATAGTGAACTCGTAAATAGTATTTCCACTTGAATACAGATTTTGAAGACCAACCCAAAACAAAAGTGAAAATAACCAGAATGGGTATTAGAGTCAAATGACATTGAAACAGATCAAAAACAAGTCCAATCGGATGAATTTCGTGAATTTTATAAGTTTACGAAAAAAATGCCCTTTATGGAAAATAATGGTTATTAATGATTTTAAGCCCATTCAAAATTTTTGAGGCATCTAATTACTAAGTATTAATCCTAATTAAAGTATCTCATGGTCAATTTGGTGGTGAGATGATTGTGGAATATTTTTTAGATTTAATATGGTTTATAGGGGTAGTAATCCATGAAAGGGTGAATTGGTCTTTTTACATAAAAGGAGTTTATTAATAAATTTTAAACGACTCTCATTTATTGACCAATTACAAGACTCCATATGGTTTAAGAAACATTAAATTAGATGATGAGGAGTCATTTAATATGTTTACTAAGAAAATGACATGTGTAAAGTATTAAAGTATAATTATAAAAAGGCAAAAGAAGACAAATTTTGGTTCATTTGAAAGGAGGATTCATAAGAACCAAAAAGAAAGAGAGAAAAGTAGAGAGAAAGAGGGAGAATTTGTCCAAGGAGAAGAGGAAGAAGAGAGGTGCAATTCTTAGTGGATTTTGAGTAGAAATTGAAGAATCTTGACCTAAGATTGGTGTTCACTAATTTCCTAAGAGATTAGGAGGAAAAAGTGGTAAGTTTCTTAGCTTAAATTTCTAATTTTATGAGTTTTCATGATTGAGATGGATGCATTTAAGATCAAAGTTATCTTAGTATTACCTTTATGTTTCTTTTTATAGAATTAGTTTAATATGACAAGAGAGGAAAGTGTTGTGGGATTCTATAGTAGGTTAACTTAACCTAGTCCCAATGTTTTAACCATAACTCAGCCTACAGACCTCCAAATTGAGTGATTGTAATTCAAGATAAAACCTAAGACATAGCAATAAAATTATCTATAAGAGACCTAGGCCTAATTCTGGATGAATGATATTGAAATTTGAGATCAAAATTGGTAACCTGATACTGCCCCTGAGTTGAAATAGCTTGTGATATTTTGTCACGACCCAGTACCACATCAGGCCCATGACAACCGCTGCATACTCGGGCTAAAGATACTCACGGTACCCTTAACTTGACTATGCAAGGCTAACTGGATATCTAAAAGAACATTTTGGTAGCACAACAGCTATATTTTAAAAATCCCAAAACCTGCAAACAATTTTAAACACTTCTATATTCACACCAAAAATTTTACCACAACTTCAGGACTTTAAAGTACACTCAAAGCAATCCCAACAACAGTATCAAAGTTCATACATAAGGTCTTTTACAATGATAAAATAGTCTTGAGCTAAATTTATAAAATTATAAAGCGTATTCATACCAACCCAAAGAAAACAGTTCATGAGCTATTATGCAACAAAAGTACAAAATAGAGACTACCCACCAGCAGTAATGTCCCGAAAATGTCAAAATACAGCACAATCCTTAAAGAGCTTCAAGCTCACTAAATTAACCTGCATGGTTAGAAAGCAGAGGGGGTGAGTACACTATGTACTCAGTGAGTAGGAAAAATATATACGGCAAATAGAACTCTATACACACCCAGACGGTATAAATAACCTACAAAGTGAACATACATCACATAAAATCACCTAGGAATAGCCTATGACTCAATGTATACTGGTTAAGAACCATAGAGGCCTACCCTATTAATCACTCATCCGATGAACATAGGTTCCAATTCCAGTACGCAAAAACATAAAAACATAATATGTATAAATCAAATCTCGTCAAAAAAACAAATATCAGAGTAGGCCAAAACAATCATGTACAATACCACTAATCGGCCAAACTAGCGCGCACACCCACCTATCCTCAGTGTTGGCTCGACTTCATCCGTGGTGAGTCCGGACTACAGTCGACAAGAGCATCATGACCCTAGGTATGGAATCACCCGTCGGTGTCCAAACCCTAGGTATGGAATCACCCGCAAGTTCCATAAAAAGGCATTGATAAGGGGACTCAACTTTTATGTACCAGCGTTAAAGGTATGAGGGTCACTAAATTAGTTATGCCCAGCACACGATTGGCCAATCGTTTCCTCACCAATCAATCAAAAATCATATACAAATATTAAATACTAAAATCAAAGGTCTTTATTTATTGGTCCAACCGATAAAATAGAACCGTGCCAAGGCCTAAGCCAAAAAAGAATACATGCATGTAGTATACATGACTCAATTATGCATATGAAAATTTCCAAAACATTATCTCATGAAATAAAAGCCAATTTTTGTGCTTCAAATGCATACTTGTTCAAAACAATTTCATTTCATAAATACATAAACGTATTAGTATCCATTTAAGATTCAATTCTACTAAGCATTACCTAAGTTCAAAATTCATATACAAGTCATCATACATGTCTTAGGGTGATCTAATCCCATATCAGAAATATGGTTTCCCCAACTCACCTCAAAAGAAGGTATACACTCTCTTATTTTCAACAGTCCTCGGTACAAGCTCCTTGATTCCTAGCTCCCGAGCCTTTATACATAAAAATACATACAATGAAATTACTACTTAAACATATATTTTTTAATTATACACTATCACATAAGTGTATAAAACACAATACTAGTCCCTTTAAGCTATAGGATTCGACCATTAAGCTTCTCACATGGTTACTTCCTTACCATTCACATTAGCTTCTCTTTT
>JAOQMS010042479.1:0-13672 GCA_027563885.1 Erythroxylum longipes
ACTTTTGTATTTTGTATTTTGAAATGAGTTTGTATAAACTTTATTTTGGGTTCATTAATGAAATCTTTAAATTTGATAGTTTGATGTTCGATTGCTATGGGCACGCCACCCTTATAGGATGACGGGCTTCGTTCTGTCTCCGAATGTGATCGTTGGTCTCTGAAAACAAGGTCCAATAGCTCCTATTATTCAACCACCAAATTAGGATCTATCACTTGAAATCATTTGTGATGCTAGCAACTATGCAATGGGAGCTATTTTAGGTTAAAGGATTGGGAAACAAAGTTATTTAATCTATTATACTTAAAAAATATTGGATGCTACACAATACAATTATTTTATAATAGAGAAGGAGATTTTAGCAATTATTTTTTCTTTAGTTAAATTTAGATCTTAGTTTTTTGGCTCCCAAGTTATTATGTATTCTAACCATGCAACACTAAAATACTTTTTAGCAAAGAAGAAGTCTAAACTAACATTGATACGATGAATTTTGCTACTTCAAGAGTATGATTTGAAAATTAGGGATTAAAAAGGAGCAAAAAATTCAACATCAAACCATCTAAGTATGTTGGTAATGGATGAAGATATTTAACCTATTTCTAAACTTTTTCTTGATAAGTAATTGTTCTAAATGAAAGGTATGGTTTTATGGTATGCAGACCTTATTAATTATTTAGTTATGAAACTTTACCTAATTTCATTAATAAGTTTAGGAAGGAAAAGATAAGGACTAAGGCAAAATATTATATTTGGAATATACCATAATTGTGGAAGTTCTGCTTTGATCAAATTATTAGATGTATCCAGAGCACAAACATCATGTGTTTTAGCTTTTTATCATAATTATATATACGGTGCTAACTTTGGTTCTAAATGAATTGCTACAAAAGTTTTGGATAGTGGTTTGTATTGAGTGTAACATCTCGTTATCCTATGTTAAGGGTTAGGACCCCAGAATACGATACGTGAGAGATCAATGAGAATTTAGAAAGTGCATTTCATGTTCATGCATAATATGACATAAACACACATGTGAATATCAATGTTTGCACATTAAAATGATTGTACTTGGATTCACTGACATTTTCTGGCTATAATTGATTTATAAATGTGATTTTTGATATGATTTGTGGTTCATATGTATTGAAAATTAAATTGGTGTGAATAGGTATTGATTTAGAAATTTTGGTGAAATTTAGAAAATTCCTGAATTTTTGGGTAAATTTTGAACTAGGAAAAATGTCAAGTGGCAGGACATTTGATAAATGGAATTAGAATTAAGAGTCAAATGATAGTGGAAATTTTTATAAATGACATTTGGAGTTAATGACTTATGTTATTAAAATTTGGAGATAATTAGAGTAGAAATTGGAGTTGATTGAACTAGCTAAATGAGAGAACCTAGTTTGAACCTATAGGGATATGATATGTGGCAAGTGACAAATGCCACTTGCCAAGCCATTTCTTAATCCCACGACCTTTAACTTATTCAAATACCTTTTAATTGTTTTGTTATCTTGCTTTTCTTCTTCTTCTTTGTGACTTTGTTCTTCTTCTCTTCTTTCACAAATTTTTCTCGCCAATCTCAATTTCACATTGAACCTAGCCTTCCATCTTCCACTTGATCCTCCTATCTTGCTCTCTCTTTCATTTTTTCATCTAAGACCCAACCTTCAACCTTTGAAGAATGATGTATATGGGTTGTATGGAGAGCTAGGGTTAAGAGAGATCTTGAAGAGTTTGAAGATTTTTTAGGATTAATCAAGTAAGTTATGCTTTAATCTTCATGGGTTTTGTTAAATGGAACTTGTATGATGAGAAATGTGATGATTGATCATGAGTTTTTATATATGTGTTTTAACATGGGTACAGTGTATTAAGAAAGGGATCATGCTCTAAATTGTAGTGATTTAATTTTATTCGTGAATTGTTTGTTAAATAAAGCATTTATGATGATAGAATTACGAGATGAATGAGTATGAACAAAGAAGTTTGAAGTTTGATGATGTGTGTGTGGATGATGAGATAAATAGAGTTATGTCTTACTTTACATTAAGATGAATGATAATTCATAAGTTAAAATTCAAAAGAAAAGGCTAGTGTATTGTCTTGAAATGAGAAGAATTAGGATGATAGTTTGGAGATAAGGTAGAGTTGAAAATGAAGTTAAATGTGTGCTGGAATATGTTTGATGGAGTACTTTCACTGTGCACACATCAGTATTTTGGCCATATCTTAATCTGTAGATATCCAAATTGGATGAATTTTGATTTAGAGTAAACTATAAACATATGCATACATTTTTCATGAAGGAATCAAATTTGAAATCTATCTTTAAGAGTCTTTAATTTTGGATTAAAGTTGAGAATTATGTTCTATCGAGGTATGAGAACAGTCTGTGGACTTTTGATTATAACGTGCATGATACTCAACTAAAATGCATGAATGTGATGTCATTATAAATATAATACATAAATTAACGTTTTATTAGAATAAGGTGTGGCCTAAAAACCTCATTTTCTAGGTCATAATGGTCCTAGAACATGGACCAAAAAATCTATCCTGTGAAAAAACTGGAAAACTGTAGGATAAGTGGGAAAATTATTTCTGTCACAATCATAGGTAGTGATTTTTCATGGAAATATTTTGATTATGCAATGTTTGAACTAATTAAGTATTATCTATGATTATTTTTAACTTAATTGGGGTATAAGGAACATAATTTTGATGTTGGAAATGTTAGTTAAATGTGTGATAAGTCTTGATTGTTTTGATGTTACACTTTAAGGAAAAGGTGGTTTGATGGCAAAGCATCTAAATGTGAAATGTTTAGAGTGTTAAATAATGGCAAAACATAATGAATGAATTGTTTGATGCATTATGAATGAGATATACTATGGGAAGAGATAGGATCTCATGAATGATGAAATTAAGTTGAAAATGATGAATCAAATGAGTTAAATTTTATGGAGTCAATGTAATAAATATGGTAGTTGAATTAGTAAGAAATGAGGTCATATTATAAGAGGTGAATTCGTGAAAATTTGGTGTGAAATGGATGTGAAGAGATGTGTTGAATTCGTGCAAAAAAGAATGAAGAAAGGGTAAGGCATGATCGTGGCCCTTACCCCACTATCATGGCCTGACATAATACATTTCTATCACAATCGTGGCTTTTCCCCACGATCTTGGCCAGCTCCAAAGGTTTCTATCACGATCGTGGCCAAACCTGTAAAGAAAAAAAGTTGTATTTAGAGTACAGTATGAACCAATTAATGCTATGGTGTTCCCATATAAGATATTTAGGCTTAAATGAGTTCTTAAATGAACCCAATTGATGTTGAAGGAGGTGATTGAAGTGGACAAAGAGTATTAGAGATTAAAGAATGATTAAAAGGTGTTGTTAATTGATTATAAGATGTGTATTAAGGAAAATATACCCAGGAATTTGTCATTGGACATGCATTATACATGACATATATATATGTGTGTGTGTGCTCATGATTAAGTATTCATATGAATGTGCAAAGTAGTAATGGTAAATATATATGTTTGCATATTATAGAAGAGCATATTAAGCGACCACTTCTAGACATTACCGAGACTTAAAGGCAATAAGCTAACGGGAACAAACTGTGAGTAACCTAAGATGGTCTCACCTTATTTGTTTGTTTCAATTCTGAAATGATTTGATATATGATGCTGTGTATTGATTTCTGGACATAAAATGTCCCGGGTGTTTGATGCATGAATATGATTGACTACATGTATTCTTAACTTATATGTTGAATGTCGGACGAAGTCCGATGACCAATGTGAATGAGAAAGTAAATGCAAATGCAATGGATTGAATATGATCTTTGAAAATGTGATATGCATTTATTCCATGAATGCATGAAATATAAAGGCAGTTATGACTGAAGTCACTAGTGAAAAAGAGCTTAAAGCTCAGACATCTGTAGTAAGAACCTATGGCTTAATTTGTATGATAAAGTCTGATATTCACAATGGATACGAGACAGTATGATAGAGCTCGGTATCCACAACAGATATAGGACAGTGAAAAATATTTTTTGCTCCGTTCTTATCCTTAATCTCAATGTTGAATTATTAGAGCAGAAGCGCCCATCAGATGAGCCTAACCTTGGCATCCTTCTTTGCAAAGAGATAACACAATGCCACATCATCTGTAAAAATAATAAGTTGTGCACCTAAACGGTAAGAACAAAATTTTCACATGCAAATACCACTACAAGAAACTCTGTCTCAGTAGTGGTGTAGTTTAATTGTGCTCCCGTCAAGGTCTTACTGGCGTAGTAAATTGTAAGTAGCCTTTTCTCCTTCCATTATCCGAGTACACAACCAATGGCATGGTCACTTGCATCACATATGATCTCGAATGAAAGTGACCAATTCGACAAAAAATAGGTGTTATTGTAAGTGCCTTCTTTAACCTGTTAAAATCATCCAAACAATCATCATCAAATACAAAAGACACATCTTTAGTTAACAAGTGAGTCAAAGGTCTAGCAATAAGAGAAAAGTCCTTGATGAACTGTCTATCGAACCTTTCATGACTAAGGAATGCTCAGATGCCTTAGATGTTATTAAGAGGTGTCAGTTTTTCAATTACTTCAGTCTTAGCTCGATTTACCCTAATCCCCTTGTATGAGATATTATAGCCCAAAACAACTCCCTCTTAGACTATGAAATGAAATTTCTCCCAATTCAAGACTAAATGAGACTACTCGCATCTTTGTAACACTCTATCCAGATTAAACAAGCAATGATAAAAAGAGTCTCTAAAAAGAGAGAAGACATCCATAAATACCTCCATGAATTCTTCATTCATATCCGTAAAGGTGGCTATCATGCACCTTTGGAATGTAGATGGTACATTGCTTAGACCAAAAGGCATCCTCCTGTAAGCAAAAGTCTTGTAAGGACAAGTGAAAGTAGTCTTCTCTTGGTCCTATGGGTATATGAACACCTGATTGTACCCTGAATATCCTTTAAGAAAATAATAAAAAGCATGGTTAGCCACCCTTTCAATCATTTGGTCCACAAAAGGTAATAAGAAATGGTCTTTTTTGGTGGTCAAATTGAGCTTCCTATAGTTAATACACATTCTCTAACCTGTGATGGTCCTAGTGGAAATCTTTTCACCTTTTTCATTCTCCATCATTGTCATGCCTCCCTTTTTAAGCACACATTACACTGGACTCACCACTTGGTACTTAAAATTAGGTATATAATACCCGCAGCTAAAAGCTTCATCAATTCCTTCTTCACAACCTCTTGCATGTTTGGATTTACCCTTCTTTGCCTCTCTCTCTCACTGTCTTGCATCCTTCTTCAAGGTTAATCCTATGCATAACCACATTGGGGCTAATTGCCCTAATATCAGAAATTTGCCACCCTACGGCTCTCACCCTCTTCTTCATGGTCTCTACCACTTTCTCTTCTTACTCAAAATCTAATTGGTTGGAAATGATGATGGGTAGGGTTTGGTCCTTACTTAGAAATGTGTATCTCAGGTGGAAAGGTAAGGGTTTTAGTTCTACAGTGGGTGGCTTTACAATGGAGAGTGGTGTTGGTGCATCCGTTCTTTCTAACTTCTCTTTCTTACGCTCCTCACACAATTCCTCTTCGTCACACTCTCATCCCTATGCACTTTAACAACTTCCTCTTTCTTCACATAATCATCCACAACATCAATCTTCATACCAGCACTTCCATCCATCGGCTTCTTCAAATATTTAGTCATTTGAATTCAACCTGCTCATCACTAATTCTCAAAACTAGTTATCCTTCATGCACATCAACTAATTCCTTACTAGTGTTCATAAAGGCCTACCCAAAATTAATGGACAATTCCTATCTCTTCAAAATCCAACACAACAAAATCAATAGGAATTATAAATTTATCCACTTTTACCATAACATCTTTTACTACTCCAAATGGCTTCTTGATGGATTGATCCGCAAGTTGGATAAGCATGGATGTTGGCTTGGCATCTCCTAGCCCCAATTTCCTGAAAATAAGAAAAGGCATCAAGTTAATTCTTACACCTAAATCATATAAGCATTTAGAAAATTCAAAATCACAAGCAACACATGGAATAGTAAAACTACCTAGATCTTGTAGTTTTGAAGGCATTGTGCTTGTGATGATCGAACTACAGTTCTTTGTCAAGGTCACCATTTGATTGTCCTCCCAAGTGCGTTTGTACATCATTATTTCCTTAAGAAACTTCATATACTTGTTCATACACTCCAATGCCTCCACCAAAGATAAATTAATCTAAAGCTTCTTCAACTTCTCTAAAAATTTGGAGAATTGAGTTTCTACTTGATGTTGTCTCACTTTTTATAGATATGGAATCTTAGGCTTGTAGGGTGGTGGTGGCACATATAGCTTCTCGTCTTTTATCTCTTTGCCTTTACCTTTCTCTTTTTGTTGGCTATCCTTTTGCACACTTGGCTCCTCCAATTGCTTGTCATTTCTAAGTGTGATCGCCTTGGGATTGGCCTTAGTGTTGTTTGGTAAGATTCCTGCATTCCTAGAAGACAAAGCATTAGTAAGTTGACCTACCTGTACCTCCAAGTTATGGATGGATGAAGGGTGGTTCTTCACAATCTAGTCAAACTTTGCCTCTATTCTCTTCTGACTCTCTTTTTATCTTCTTTAAACTTTCTCTTGGCTTAAGAATTTTAAACCCAATACGTCCATTAACTTGTCCAATTTGCTCTCCAAATACCCAAGTCGGTCTTGTTAAAATCTGAGAGGTCCTTATGCTCTCACTTGGCCACCTGCATTGTTAGTATTCCATGAAAATTTTGGGTGGTTTTTTTACCCAGGATTATAAGTGTTAAAGTATGGATTGTTACCTCTTTGTGGCTAGCCCAAGTGATTTACTTGCTCTATACCACTGGCTCCTAGTAAGAAGCATTAAGCTGTGTCATGGTTGTCCTGCCCATATAACTCACATTGTAATTGCATGGCCTTGACTGTGGATGAAGAAGCTCCTTGCATGTTTCTCAACTGTTTGGTGAGGGTGGTAATATGTGCTTGCAAGGTTATCACCAAGTCAATTGGAACAGTCCCTTTTTACTCTTTGGACCCTTGTCTACTCCTTTCATTTGACCACATGCAGTTGTTGCTCGTCAACTTTTCCAAAAAGTCACTGCATCAATAGTTTTCCTCATCACTCCTACAGCTACATCTATGGTTTCCCTTGTGCTCTGATTCACACCATTGTAGAATGTTTGCAAAAGGAACTAACTTGGAAGGTTGTGGTGGGGACAGCTCCTTTGTAATTCCTTAAGTCTTTCCTATGTTTCATACAATGACTTCCCACCACTTTGTTGAAAGTTTATGATCTCCTTGATGAATCTTATTGTCTTGGTTAAGGGGAAGTACTTAGTCAGGAAAGCTTGGGCTAGCTGCTTCATAGTAGTGATTTGCCCTGAACTGAGTGAGTTATACCATGCCTTTGCCCAATCCCTCAAGGTAAAAGGAAATAATCTTAACATCACAAAATCATCAGACATCCCATTAAATCTAAAGGTGTCAAAGATCTCCAAAAAGTTAACAAGATGGACATTCTCAAGGCATTCATCAAAAGAAAAACCCTATACACTAAAATCATCTATGGATACCTCTATGATCTTCTTAATATACTAAGAAAAATTGTTTACCATACATCTCTGGAACGTGGCAGGTGCATTGCATAATTTAAACGGCATCCTTCGATAAGTGAATGTATCGAATGGGCATATGAAGGTGGTCTTTGCCTAATCTTTCGGTATGATTAGGATCTAAAGATAACCTAAAAAGCCATCTAGAAAGCAATAATATTCATAACCAACCAATCTCTCAAACATCTGATCAATAAAGAGAAGAAGAAAGTCGTCTTTATGAGTTGCAGAATTCAACTTCCTATAGTCAATACACACTTGCCACCCAGTTTATACTCAAGTGGGAACTAACTCACCTTCTTGATTGGTCATAATAGTGATTCCAAATCTCTTTGGAACCACCTAAACGAAACTTATCCACTTACTATCAGAGATTGGGTAAATAACCCCAGAATCAAGAATCTTTAGTACTTCTTCCTTTACAACTTCGATCATCTTAGGATTCCGCCTACACTGAGCTTACCTTGTAAACTTTGCATCCTCCTCCAAAAAAATTCGATCCATGCATATAGTCAGGCTTATTCCTTGGACATCTATGATCTTCCACCCGATGACCTTCTAATGCTCTCGCAACATTTATAATAGCTTGTCCTTTTAATTCTAAGTCAACTATGCCGAAATGAAAACTGGGAGAGTCTGCTTATCTCCCAAATAGGCATACTTAAGGTAGGTGGTGAGTGGCTTCAATTCCAATTCTAGTGCCTACACATCAAAAGGTAATAACTTCTGGTAAGATTAAGATAATTTCACAAAAGCCAAATCATACCTTTTTGGAGAATTCTCCCATAATTCCAAAGCAATTTCCATTTCCATCTACTCCTCTCCCATTTTAACATCATTGTTGGCTTTTGTTTACATTTCCTCAGTCAAGACTATTTCTAAATGATCCTTGCAACTTAAATTAAACATTTCCTGTACCTAGGGATCAATCACATCAATAGAGAAAACACAGTGATCATCAGGAAGATGTTTCATGGCATTAAAAATATTAAAATTAATCACTTCCCCATCAAATTCGATCGTGAAGGTACCCTCACGAATATCTATCTTAGTTTGAGACGTATTAAGAAATAGTCTCCCCAACAAGATAGGTATCGGATTGTACAAAGTATCATCATTCATATCAATCATATAAAAATCTGCAAGAAACACTAACTTATTTACCTGCACTAAAACATCCTCAACCACACCATCAGGGTAAACAGTTGCGCGATAAGCCAATTGTATGATAAAACTTGTTTTTTTCAAAGGACCCAAATTTAAAGAATCATAAATTGAAAGAAGGAATGCATTAATTGAAGCTCCCAAATCCAATATAGCATTATTGTCACAATATTACCAATTTTTCAAGGAATGGTAAACATACTTGGATCTCAGCATTTTGGAGGCATATTCTTTCTAAAAACCGTAGACACATTCTCACCCATTATCACTTTTTCATAACCCCTTAGTTTCCTCTTATGTGTACACAGTTCCTTAAGACTTTGGCGTACCTTGACACTTGCTTAATTGTCTCAAGCAAAGGTATGTTGACTTCCACTTTCCAAAAATTCTTCAATATCTTTTTGTCTTTATCCTCCTTATTCGATCTTTTCAATATGCTCGAAAAAGGTGGAGGGTTAGTTTTATAGATATTAGGGCTTTCGAAATTTACCTTTGTACTCGATGACAAATTTTCTTCCTTTCCCAATTCCTCTCAATCTCTTCCTTGATAGCAATCTTCGGTAGGGTTCTCTTGGGACCCTTAATCTCCTTTCTGCTCCTTAGGGTTATATCGTTGATGTTCTTCAGGATCCCTTCGAATTGGGATGGAAACTTTCCTCCACTTTGTAATTCGAGATGTTGAGCTTTACTGCCATCTGAGCCATTTGGTTTTCCAAATTTTGTACGCTCGCTTTTGTCTCCTGCTGAATCTGTTGTATGCCCTATTAAAGCTGTTGCTATAGGTTTTATTAAAATTGGAGATTGTTAGTAGTAAGAGGCTGAATCAATTTATCTAGAGAATTACCAGAACTGGAAGAAGAGGATCCTTGTGGCTTTGATTGAAATCCTTGTGCTCCTTGTGACCGATTTTGGAAGTAATTCTACTGCCTGTTCCCTCCATAACTCAAGTTGGGATGATCCCTCTAACCTGAGCTATATGTCTTCAAGTACTGTTTGTATTGATTCTAAAAGTTCCCTCTTGCAGCATTCACATACTCCATACTTCCCTCTTGCAGTGTCAGGCACTCATCAGTTGGATGGCTTGTGTTTTAACATATGCCGCATACTTTCACTTATGTTTGTCCAACTGTAGTCTGTCTCACAAAAGATGTTAGTTCATCTAAAAGATGTTCAATAGATGAAGTGTTTACCTCGTTTACTCGTTGAACATCATTACAATTTTTGAATTGTTGTGTGTTAGCGGTCATCCACTTAAGTAAGATCCTAGCTTCACTGGGAGTCTTCTCACAAAGTGCCTCACTATTTGCCTCATCAACAAAACTCCTCTCCATCGGTGGTAGTCCTTCGTAGAAATACTAGATGAGAAGTTGCTTTGGAATATTGTGATGCGAACAACTGACACATAGCTTCTTAAAATAATTCCAATACTTATAAAGAGACTGACCATTATGCTACTTGACGCCGTAGATTTCCTTCTGAATACTTGTTGTCTTTGATGTTGAAAAATATTTCTCCGATAACAGTCTCTTCATTTCCAACCAAGTATTCACCCTCCCAACTGGTAAATCAAACAACCAATACTTCGTTGCATTTTTAAATGATAACGGAAGGCCTTTAACATGATTTGCTCATCCATCAAATTGGGAGCTTCATGCTCAGATAAACCACATCTAGCTCCTTGATATGCTTGTGTGCATCCTCACCTACAAGACCATGAAAATTGGGTAATAAATGTATTAATCCAAACATTAATTCAAAAGTAACATGTTCAGCAAAATTTGGAAATGTAATGCATAATGGTCTTTGAGTTAGGTATGGTGAAGCCAACTCCCTTAGTGTTCTCGGATTTTCCATCGTTTCTTCAAATTTAGATTCTGAGTCTCCTACCAAATTTGTTCTTGCTTCCCTTCGCAATCTCTATTGTGTTCTCTCGATCTTCGAATCAAGTTGCTCAAGTTCTCTACGAGGAGATCTAGTAACTACCATACAACAACACTAACAAATGTTTAAAATTAACAAATAACAAAAAGAAACAATTATAAACAAATATATTCACAAAACACAAACTAAAATAAAAAACAAAAATTAAATCACCACACTCTTTGACAAAGATGCCAAAATTTGACAGTGCGTGTTAAGTGCACTGCAAAATTTACTTAACTCTACCACTAAAATTTGTAGTTATGGTGAGTAGATATTATTTTCATAGGGAATATTTGGTTAATTTTTGTAAAGAAATTAATTGCTGTAAAGAAAATAAAAAAGGGGTTTGGAGGTTTTATGCAATTTAGAACATAACGTAAAAGTAAACTAGCAAAAACAAATTATAGCAAACAATCAAAAATCATTAAAGTGTCGAATATAAGTAAAGTTCGGTTCTAGTATCAATCTTGGTTTAAACACGATTAAATATATCTCATCATCCTAATGTCTTCACACCTCTCTTCGAACTATTGATTGGACACTAAAAATACGCTTTGATAATCTCGGTTTTCCCTTAAGTTGCATTTAATTAAAATACGATTATTAATTAAACCTAGCCATTGAAAAACCTAGGATATAATCTTTAGTTTCAATTTGGCAGCTGCATTACAATAGGGAAAATGATTAATATAGGTAGTAACCTCACACGTTCGGATTATCTAACTTAAGTTACTTTGTTCTTAATGATTCAAGATCATTAGATGCTACTAAAAAACATCAAATGTAATGATTACAGATTAAATTCAACATTCTAGCAATAGGTTTTTAATAGCACAATCCAAATGACGTATTAAGATCATCTATACAAAATTCCGATTCAATCAACACAAACAACAATAACAATCTGAAAAGAGAGTATTGACATTAACAAGATGAGATAGCTTAACTGCGACTCGATGTTGATTTCAACATCGAACTGATGTCGGGAAGTTAGCCTTCCATCTCTTTCTTCAAGCTCCAAGCATCACCATCATTGTTATCGCCTTTGTTGGTATTGAGAGATGAAGAGAAAACCCTTTTGATCACTTATATCCCGAATGAGTTGCTTTGGATGCAACAAAACATTTTCCTTTATAGATTAAAACTAGGCTTAAATTTAAGCAGGTGTCCCTTCTCACGAGTGTGCGAATGGACTCGTGGGTGTGACATGTTTTGTCACACCCTTGTCACACCTGTAACACACTTTTTACGGTGGTGAAAACTTGTAACAGACCTCTCATGGTCGTAAGACGTGTTGCATGGGCATAAGATGTAACACCCCACTCTCATAGGGCATATCCGCGAACGTACCGATGATATTCAAGAATAGACTCTATGAGAGTGGCACCCTACGACAGTTAATAAAACTCATTACAAATTCTTTTCATACATCACATGTATTAAATACGTTTTAAGCATATCAAAAACCATTCACGGCTCATCATTTATAAACACATCGAGAACAAATCAATTTTTTAGATTGATCATTTCTTTTACAAAACGCTTCCAATCATAAAGTAATTAAAATTCAGAATTCATTTATACAATAAACAACAGTGGCGGAATATAGATCTTAGTTAAAAATAACTAAAAATATGTGCAGGTGCAAATTGATCCTAACCTCTCACTCTTATCCGATTGCAATGGCTATTCCCCAATTAGTCTAACTGGGTTCCCTGAACCTAAAAAATCAATGTTGCAATTTTGGTGAGTTTTGTGAACTCAGTGAGCGAACCATCCTCGATGGGCTCACTCATATCAACACAAAACAAACCACATATTCATATTCACAGAAAATTTACACATTCATCTATTGCACATCATTTCACAATTCATTTTCGTAATAGTTCATGTAACTCATTTCAATAATTCACTTAATAGACATCAATTTATATATATGCAATGCACATGTGACTCACTTTTAGTTATTACTTTGTTGTGAACAAGTGCATTTTTAACTTTCTCGTAGCTATTGTAGATACCGGGCTCACTGATAGTTGTCCCATATCTATTGGAGATACCAGGCTCATTATACATAGTGAGCTTTTGGCTCTTAATCACATTCTGAGCTTGAAGCTCTTTTCCGGTAGCTACTCCGGTCACAACTACCTTTATCTGATCATGTATATCATGTAATGAAATGCAAGAATTCACATATATGTAGTCAATCATATTATTTCAATACGCATTCACTTTTTTGCATTTTCATCGGATTTATGTACGACATTCAATGAAACGTTAAGAACACTTATTTCTTTCTCATTCACATTCAATGAAGCACTTCCAATACATTCACATTTATCAAACTCCTCAGACTATTAATGTCCGGAATTGTCTCAATCACATACACATCAGTAACAATTCAATACATAAATTTAATATAGAATAATCAATTAATGTGAGACCATCTAGGTCTACTCACAGTACGCTTCAGATTAGCATTTTCTTCTATGATTCGGAAATGTTTGGATGCTGACGTTCAATCTTGTGTATCAGCTTCATGCAATACACACATTGTACACACATTACTAATTTTGACAATATCATAAACATTCAATTATACACATATGTATATGTGTAATGTATAATGCATGCTCAATTTGACTTTTCCAGGTATATTTCCTTTATTATCATTTCTTGATCCTTTAAGCATCATTATTTGTGTATATCAAGCTTGCACTTAGGTTCATATGTCAGACCCCATTTTCGGAGTCTGACTCTTGCTTGCTTGCTTGCTCTGATACCATATCTGTCAGAGCTCGATGTCGGAGTCCGACTCTTGCTCTTCATGCATGCTCTGATACCATAACTGTCAGACCCCGCTTCCGGAGTCTAACGCTTT
>JAOQMS010042481.1:0-13666 GCA_027563885.1 Erythroxylum longipes
AGTATCGTGTCTTGTATTTTGTTGTTTTTGTTAGAACCTATAAGAGGTTATGTAAATATTTGTCTAAAGGAAATAGTATAAAGTTGTTTGGATTAATGCAATGAATGGTTTTAAAATTTAGTGACTTTCGATTATGTTAGACGATGCCATGCATAATTTGGTTTTGCTTTTGCTCTAACATGCCATTATCATAGGATATATACTTAAATATGCTTGAATGTTTGGGTATGTATCATGTAGTAGTGGGATGTTGCATTACTCCACCTTAATTATGGCATCAACATATTGGTCATCCTTGTCCCGCTACACTATCTAGGTTATCTCCTTTTTTAAATATCAAATCTTATGTAATAAAACATTGTACTTTTTGTCTTCAAGGAAAAAGCACTTGTCTTTCATTTCCCTTATCTTCTCGTGTTTCAAATAAACCACTACAACTTATCCATTGCGATATTTGGGGGTCATCTCCATCTCTTTTCTTCTCTGGCTTTCGTTATTTTATTATTTTTGTTGATGATTTTAGTTGATATACATGGATTTATACTTTAACACACAAATCTCAAGCCTTTTCGCACTTTCAGACATTCAAATCTCAATCTAAAAACCTTTTTTCAAACTCTATAAAAACTTTTCAATGCGATGGAGATCCTGAACTCTTCAAAGGTCTGTTCGCTAATTTTCTTACTACTCATGGCATTACTTATCGTATTTCTTATCCTTATACCCCACAACAAAACGGGATCGCCGAACATAAAATTCTTCACCTTACTGAAACTGGTCTCACACTTCTTATTCATACCTCACTTCCTAAAGTCTTTTGGTATGAAGTGTTCTCTTCAGGTGCCTACCTCATAAATCTCTTACCAACTCCTGTTCTTCATAATAAACCCCCTATGAAACTCTTTTTCTCACAAAATCCAACTTCTCTCATCTGTGGGTTTTTTTTGTACTTGCTTTCCGTTCATTGGGTCCACATGTTTGACAAAGTTGAACCAAAGTCTTCAAAATGTGTCTTTCTCGGGTATTGTGCTAATTACAAAGGCTATCGCTACTTTGACCTTATTATGTCTAGAATATATATTTCTTGTCACGTTCATTTTGTTGAAACTGACTTCCACTATACTAGTTCCTCTTCCTCTCCTGTCTCTAACCCTTCATCCTCCATCATCTCCTTACCCCTACCTATACGTCCACTTACAATCTCATCTCCCTCACCACCTTCTTTCTCTACACCTGCGGTCCCACATCATCCCACCTGTGATCAAACTCGTATTCCTCGCATATTCTCTAATTATGTCACTTACTCTACCCACACAGTGACTCCTAATGATCCTGATCCTACTTCTTTCATTCAAGCCAACAAGTTTCCACATTGGGACCAGGCCATGCTTCACGAGTTCATAGCTCTTTATTGCAATAACACATGGACTCTTGTCCCTCCACCACCAAATGCTAATCTTGTAAGTTGTAAATGGGTCTTTCTCATAAAATGAAATTTTAATGGAACTCTTGATCACTATAAAGTCCGTCTAGTTGCTAAAGGCTATCATCAGACCCCTAGTGTAGATTATAAAGATACCTTCAGTCCAGTTGTCGAACCCACTACCATCCGTCTCATTCTTACCATTGCCCTCTCCAAAAATTGGTCAATTCATCAACTCGATGTCAACAATGCCTTTCTTAATGGCACTCTTCAAGAACCATTCTTTATGACTAACCTCCTAGATTTATAAATCCACATCATCCTTCTTATGTTTGTCGCCTTCACAAAGCTCTCTATAGTCTCAAGCAGCCCCCCGTGCTTGGTTTCATCACCTTAGCCAAAAACTTCATGAACTTCACTTTGTCTCCACTAAATCTGACACATCACTTTTCATTCACAAGCCCCCTCCACCACTACATTTCTTTTAGTGTATGTTGATGATATCTTGATTACGGGTTCTTCGCCTTCATTCATCAACCCCTCATTCAAGATCTTAACACTTCATTTTCCATCAAAGACTTATGACCCATCCATTATTTCTTTGGTATTAAAGCTACCTACACAACAAATGGTCTTTTACTCACCCAAACAAAATACACCGAAGAACTTCTACATCGCACTTGCCTAGATCACTCCAAACCTGTTCCCACACCAATCAGACCCACTCTTCCTCTTTCCAAAAATCACAGCATTCCTCTTTCCGATCTTACTGAATATCGGAGTACTGTTGGTGCTCTACAATATCTTTGGCTTACTTGCCCTGATATTCAATTTGCTATCAATTAAGTTTCTCAGTTTCTACAGTGTCCTAATGATATTCACTAGACCGCGGTGAAACAGATTCTCTGCTAACTTCGATCTACACCTTCTTCAAGTATACATTTAACCCAAAATTCTTCTGTTACCTTATAGGCCTACTGTGATGCTGATTGGGCAGGCTATCCTGATGATCGTCGTTCTACCTCTGGCTATTATATCGTTCCTGTTTCCAACCTCATCTCTTGGAGTGCGAAGAAACAACCTACTAGTTCCAGATCAAGCACTGAAGCTGAATATAGAAGTATTGCTCTTGTTGCTGCTAAAATTTGTTGGCTTAAATCAATTTTGAGTGAAATTGACTTCTCTGACATTACACCTACACTCTGGTGTGATAATCTTGGTGCCGCCTTTCTTGCCGCTGATCCAATTGCTCATGCTTGTTAAACATATAAAGATTGACATCCATTTTATTCGTGATCTGGTGACCAACAAAGCTCTTTTTATTCGACACATCCCTTCATCTGATCAAGTTGCAGACATCATGACTAAATCATTATCTTCATCTGCTTTTCATCGCCTTCGCAACAAGCTTACCGTTTCCACCCATAGTGAGCTTGAGGGGGGTTGATAAACATATACAGATATTCATGCAATCTTAGCAATCTTACCTGTATAGATATGATTTTCCTTGATTTGTATGTATCTCATTTATCTTTTGTAATCTTCAATATCTTAGTTGTTATTATCATATACGACATATATGTATAAATACATGTACAAGCTATTCAGAAAATACACAAGCAATACAATACAATTTCATATCAATTACTTTCTTCTTCTATTCTTTTAGTGGTCAATGCAAGTGTGATATTATTGCTTAGTTGGAGAAGAAGAGAGAGGAAGAATAGGTATATACATTTCTTATAGGATTGGATGATACGATATATGGGATATTGCATTTCAATCTCTTAGCAATAAATATGTTACCTCCCTTAAATAGAGTGTATTCTATGTTCATAAAAGAGGAGCAACTTTGAACTACTACATACGTGAAAGAAAAAAGAGAAGTAATGAGTTTTATACTTCAAGCTTCCACTGGAACGAAGAGACATGGAGAATGAAGAAAGGATAAAGGAGTGATCTGCTTGAATCACAAGCGGGCTAGTTATGATGATGAAAATTGTTTTCAACTAATTGGTTATCCCAATTAGTAAGAAAATCATTCTCTTGATGAAGAACGTAGTGGTCATAGTCGCAAGAAAATCATTCTCCTGATGGAGAACGTAGTGGTGGTAGTCGCGAACATAGAGTTGAGCAACAACAAGCAGCATTAGGAGGTAGTCATGGGCGTGGGGGAACTCCTATTAATGTAACTATTGCATCATCACTTGAAGCAGTGATGCAAGGTGGTGTTGGTGATGCAGACATGTTAGGTTTGAGTGCTTTTATTAAGGAGCAGGTTTAGATCAACCCCTTAAATACTCACAAAATAAGAGTAACAGAGAAATTGATTTATGAGGGAACATATATGTGGATAATTGATATAGAGGTTTGTCATCACAGGACAAGAAAATTTGAATGCTTAATTGACTTGCAAGATATATTAGGTTTTCCACTAGGATTGTTGGATGGAGAGTATGTTACGCACACCAAGGAGGGGACAATTGCTCTTCATGACAACTTAAAATTTTCCTAAGTTTTATATGTCCCTAGTTTGGATTGTAATTTAATTTTAATGTCACAATTGACTGAAAAGTCCAATTGTATTGTACAATTCGCCAATAAACTTTTTGTTATATAAGACTACACTTTTAGGAAGCTAATTGGTGAGTGTTAACAACTAAAGGGGCTTTATTACTTCTAGAGTGTGGTTACAACAAGAGTGGTGAAGGCTTGTGGTGGTGAAAACATATTTGATCCATGACATAAGAGTTTGAGGCACCCTTCAGCTAAATTTGTTCAGTTATTATAAAATGTTGGTTCTAGTAGGAAAAGCAATTTAGCAAATAAAGCATGTGAAATTTATCTAAGAGCAGGGATAACTTTCCTAGTAGTGAAAATAAAACAATGGATGTTTTTAAATTAATACATTGTAATTTATAGGGTTTTTATTATGTTCTTGCATCTTGTAGTGCTTCTTATTTTTTGACTACAATTGATGATTATTCTAAAGGAGTTTGCATTTATTTGCTCAATAGTAAAACTGAAGTGACTCAAACTTTATGTAATTCTTTGTTATGGTGTAATGTTAATTTAATAAATAAATGAAAATTATGTGTAATGATAATGGCATATAATATACTTGCTTGAAAGATTATTTTCTCAAATATATTATAATGCATGAGACTTCTTGTAAAAGAACCCCACAACAGAATAGGTGAGTGGAGCAAAAATACCATCACATCCTTAATATAGCTTATGCTTTAAGGTTTTTGACTAATCTTCCTATTGAGTTTTGGGGCATTTCATCTTTTTACTCCCGTCTCTTTGTAACTTTTATTATTTTGAAATAATATTAGTCTATGCGTATGCATGTTAGAGGAAAAATCATTAAAAAATGTAATTTTCCAAACATAAGAATCTTATTTAAAATATTGAAAACCAATAAAATGAAAATAAATAAGAGAGAAAATAAAATGGTTGTTTTTGAAAAGCAAGAACCCTACATATCTAAGGATAATGCACGATTTAAAAGAAACATTCAAAATAAAATGCTCCCGATTTATTGAAATGAAGAAGGAACTTCCTTTTAGTATTATAGTCAGTTTAGTCTGGGTCCTCTAAATGAGGTTCAAGAACTAAATTCTCCAAAAAGTTCTGTTCTAGAGAATTTCATAATTCAACAAGCTTTTACTACTGAGAAAATGTCATAACAAATTTGAATTATGCTCAGATTGTTTCAGTACATTTATACTTAGAAAAGAAGATCAATTTAAATGGAAAAATAACAATTAGGTTGAATTTATAAATAAATCTTGTAGGAGACTACTAAAGGGCTTAAACATTAGTGTATCATGGTAAAAATTGTTTGGCATATATTTTCTTTTCCCAGGGATTTAGTGGTTTTATGGCTAACAATCGAGGAGAAAGTGAGTACACTAATAAATGCTTGATTAATTATCTATTTATTCCCTAATACTTTGTGATTAATTACATGTTGCACCTAAGATATTTATTTTGGTTCATATTTTAGTTTAGGTACAAGTTGGCGGAATAAAAACCAAAATAATTTAAATTCACACCTTGGTGTAGTTTTATTGATTTTCAGTCTTATCTGCCTTCGTGAAGCAAAAAGGAGATAAGTGTGGGTACAAATAGAAAAAGAATGAAAGAATTGGAGTTACTGTGACTTACACAACAGTGTATGGGAATGTGTAACTTATTAAAAACATGTAAAAACTTAAAAATGTTGTTTCAATCGTATCTATGACCTACACACCTATGTAAAGACCTACACGATGGTATAAGTGAGTTACACAATTTTGTATCTTGGCTATGTATGCAATTGTGAATGTGTAACTTCGTGATTTCTAGTAAATTAATATTCACAATTGCCTACACACCCTTGTGGCTAATTGTGTATAGTCATGTGACCCTAATTTTACTACATGAAAGGGCAATTAAGAGTCTAAATAGGGTACACACATATTAGAGACATAAAAGGAGGAAAATTCCCTTCCCTTCTGAGAGATATGAGTGATTGATCTTCTTCTTTCCAGCTCAAAGGGGATATCAAGGCTAGTGAAAATATTTGGGCATTGATCAATCTTATTGATGTTAATTTTAACTCTCTTTTGGAATTGATTAAGCTGTTATGTGTTTAAAGGTTAGGATTTATGTATGAAAGATTTAGATAGGCCTACTAGGTTATTCATGTATGGATTCATTGTTAGAATCAAGATTGCAATATGTAATTGCTGTAAATCTGATTCATGTGTGGTAAAATAATGGTTGTGCATCATTGGGATAACATAACATAATTTAAACCAAAAATTGGATCTATGTCTAACAGATCACACTTACTAAGAAAAAGTTTTTTGTTTTGGTTCGGCCAATACTCCAAAATTACGTGATTGTTGCTTTGATTAACTTATTTTCCTAACCTATAATACAACTTTCTTACTAAATTTGAAGAGCTTATTCTAGGTTGTCTGACAAGTAGACCTAATTAAAGAGCTTCTTTTAATTATTTATATTCTAAGGAAAAACTGAAATTAATAGAGGTTGTTAATCTATGATTAATATTTTGAAAGAGAGGTACAAGAACAAAATGACAATAGATTATGCATATTTGTGTGGAAGTTGAGACTGGACCAAGAAGTAGATTTAGAAACCTATTAATTAATCTTTACAATTTTGTATTATTTGATTTGATTTGTCTTTATAGTTTGATATGTTTTATTAATTGATTTCAACTAAACCCCTAGTCCTAGACATTGATTTGTTCATTATAAAAGCTAATCACACTCTCTTTGTGGATATTATCATTTCTCACCGTTACTAAAAATTTGGTTATACAGAGTTAGTTTTTATTTTTTGGTGTATTCGGCACGCATCAAGAAATTTTGGTGTCGTTGCGAGGGAGTGAAGTTAATTTAGTTTTTGTATTTGATATTCATTGGTGTTATATGTGTGTGTGTGTGTGTGTGTGTGTGTGTGTGTGTGTGTCGCGTTTGTTTATAACTGTCTTTTATATTTGTTTCTTGATCTTTTTATGTTTGTTAGTGTTTGTGTATGAAATTAAGTAGGTCCCCCTCATCAAGATCCTATATAATTTAATCCCGAGATTGAAAAGATTTTTGTAAAAAATATGTAGGGATAATAAAATAAATATAGAAATAGGGAAAAGAATTAATTTGGAGGAAGCTATTACTAATCTAAGAATTGTAAAGGAGTTGGCTATCCTAAACTTAATCCAAAGACCTATATACATTACTTTCCCAAATGTGGTTAAAGGTAATTCTGAATCTCCCAATGTGGTTAAGATTAACCCCTCCACCTTTTCCTTGCAAGCTAGAAAAATTGAATAAGGAGGAAAAAGATAAGGAGATATTGGAGACTTTTCAAAAGTTGGCTAGACACAATTAGGCAGGTGCTAAGAAATGAAAAAATTATTTAAGGAATTGTGTATCAATAAGAGAAAGACATGATGGGTGAGATGTTTTGGTGACCTTCAAAAGGAATTTATCTCTTAAGTATAGAGATCTAGATAAGTTTACTATTCCCAGTAAGATTGATAATAATATAATTAAGAGAGCGATACTAGATTTAGTAAATCGTTCTCTTAAGGTATGAACTTGCTTTCATATAATTAATTGAATCTTACTAACACTTGCTATATTCTAATGTATAGGTAACTAATATGGAGTTGAAAACAATACCCTCTCATTTGAAATATGCATATTTAGGAGACAATGAAACTCTTCCAATGATTATTTCAACATATTTGACTCCTAATAAGGAGGATAAGTTAATTCATATGTTAAGGGAGTATAAGAAGGCCTTTAAGTTGAAAATTATATATATTAGAGGAATAAGTCCTATATGTATGCATCACATTTTGCTTAAGGAGGGTGACAAGTCAATTGTACAAGCATAATATAGGATAAACCCTCTAATGATGGAAGTTGTGAAAAAGGAAGTACTGAAGCTTCTTAATATTGGAGTAATTTATCTTATTTCCAATAGTAAGTGGGTAAGTCCAGTATAAGTGGCTCTAAAGAAATCTAGAATCATGGTGGAAACAAATCAGGATGGTGAGTTAGTCCCCACTCGTATGCAAATTGAGTGGCGAGTTTTTATTAAGTATAGGAAGTTGAATATTGTAACTCGTAAAAACCACTT
The DNA here is from genome assembly GCA_027563885.1 of Erythroxylum longipes. NCBI lineage: Eukaryota > Viridiplantae > Streptophyta > Magnoliopsida > Malpighiales > Erythroxylaceae > Erythroxylum > Erythroxylum longipes. The sequence continues at coordinate 8,087 of JAOQMS010042481.1, forward strand.
TTCGCTTCCATTTATCAATTAAATACTTGAAAGACTTGCTGGACATGATTATTACTTTTTGTAGATGGCTTGTTAGGTTACTTCTAGATCCTTATTACACCAGAGGATCAAAAAAGATGAGCTTCAAATGCCCATTTGGTAAAAATTCTTACCAAAGGATGCCATTTAGTTTGTGCAATGCGCTCATCACTCTCATTAATCCAATCCAATCATTTTTATCCAGTTCAACCTCTCGGTTTATTACTGAAATATGCAAATACTGCAATTAATCACAATACCCAATCACAATAACATACAAATAACTATATTAGCACTGAATCAAGTTCAAATCCTGAAGGAAAAGTTCGAACATCATCAAAAATCCAAGATTCAACATCATACAATCCGTCATTATCTCAATCATTAAATAAACGAAAATAAAGATAGAAAGGAGAAAGAACTTGGATCGGATAACCCAGGGAGGCAGTAGCATAAGAAGACCCGCTTCCTCTCTCCTTTTCTTCCTCTTCTCTCCCTTGAAACTTTCCCAAAAATGGTAGAAGTGGAGGCTCCTTTTTAGGGTTCCATCTATTTCCTATTTATAGTATTTCTATTTTGAGCAACCTAGGGCATTTTCTAGGTCTGAAAGGTCCACAAAGACCCTCACAAACTTAAGTTCAGAAGGTCGTCCGCATCTATCTGCACACAGGCCATGATCGTGGCCCCCTATTTGGATTTTTGTCACGATCATGGCTCATTAACCATGATCGTGGCCCTCTATTTCGGTTCGGCGCTCCTCTGAATCTCCTTTATTCTTAGATATTTTTCCTTAAACACTAGCAAACACATCAAGACACCTCAAACCCATAAAATTAAAGCTCAATCGTGTTCTCTAATCCACAAAACATAAATACTTAACTAAATAACAAAATCTTAAACTAAACATGCACTAAACATTCAATATAGCCACTAAACACAACTAAATTACCCACTAAAACATTATACAATCTACAACTATCATCCATTTTACTTTTTCCATTAATCTTCTTATAGTTTCACCTAACCATAAGAAATTCCTCTTCATTTTTTCTAAGGTTTTGAGTACATTCTTCACAAAATATCATATGAGAAGCCAATACACTTACATACTACTAATTATAGAGTTGATTAGCTGGGTTTTGCCTACAAAGGACATGCTTTTATTACACCATTTGTTAATTCTTCTTTGAAATCTTTCAATCAGAGGATGGAAAACTACATAGGTAGGTCCATTTAGAGATTGGAATGCATAAGTATATGAATGGATGTTTCATTACTTGGAGTCCTTTTAGGTTTAATAACCAATTGGTAAGATGTTTAACTCCTATTCAGTCAAACAACTTCCTCTTAGCACTATTCATTTAAAGACCTGAGAGATCATTAAAGGTACAAATGGCTCACATTAAGTGAATTCTCTTTTTTGTTGCATTTATGATAATATATGAAGTCCCTTTCCTATTGAATTACATGATTGACAAGTCTATTGAGAAACTCCTTTATAGGAGTAAACAAGTAAAAAGAGAAGGTTTTGCACTTTTAATAAGCTTTTTAAGCTCATAATTCACTAAAATGCTATAAGATACTATTAAGACACATTGCTCAATCCAATTTATGAATTTTATTGGAAATCCAAATGTTGTATAGGCATCTAGTATAAAACTCTAGTTTATTGAGTCAAATATTTTATAAAAGTCAATCTTGATGGTATAACTTTTTCTTTAATTTTTCATACTACAATTTTTAAGAAATTATAATTTTATCACCTATTGTCTCCCCTTGATGAAGGCTCTTTGTGCAAGATTGATATAGGGAATAAGAATATCTCTAAGCCTAGAAATAATGATCTTGGAGATGATCTTATAAACAAAGTTGCAACAAGAAATAGGCCTAAAATACTCTAAGAAGGAGGGGTTTGGGACTTAGTAATGAGATTTATGAAGGTCATATTGAGCCCCTTTAGCTTTTTACCTAGATTGAAGAATTTTAGCACCATCTTAGCTGTAAATCTTAGGTGTGTAACTAAGTTTTTCCTTTTAAAGCATTTAATTCATTAAGGCTAGGAGCTTTATTTGGGTTAATAGAAAATAAATATTTTTACACGTTTATAACACAAACTGGTCTTTAGCTTTGAGTTTCCTGTAAGATTTCATATTGAGTGTGAATCACAAGTCCTCCATTTCTCTAAATGGAAGCAATTCTATTAAGGTTTCTCCGTGAAAGAACAAATTTATAAAAGAAGCTAAAGTTCTTGTCTCCATCATTGAGCCATTGTATTCTTGGTCTTTGCTTTAAAATAGAACAGTTCACCTCCACTACTTTGGCATAATCTAGGGGTACATATTTCTTGTCCTCCTACTTTCTAATATCCTTTTAAAAGGAGAAAAGACTATTTTGAGCTAGAATTAGTTTGGCTTTATTGTCAATTACTGCCTGATGGGTGTTACAAAAGGTCTTAGTATTAAGAAGCTTGAGTTCCTCCAAGATTTTCTAGTTTTTACTTATACAGACAAAGGATTTGTACCTAAGAAAAACATAACATGATCTTTTAAACAATGCTAGCTTAAAACCTTCAGCTTGCACTAAGAGGTTGTTAAATATAAAAGGGGTTATTTATATAGAGCAATGCATTAAGTCTATATACTTCTATAATAGTATGATATGTGAATAATGAATTGTTGAATAAAGCTCTACTTTATGGGAAAGCAATTAGCTAGTGTGCTTTAATAAGAGTCCTTTCATATTTTTTCCTGATAAATGATCTTCCTTGTTACTTATTATTCTAAGTGTAAAAATGCCCCTATATCTTAAGATCAGTGGCTTCAATATTGCTTACATAATGGTTGAGATCATCAGTATGGTTTCTGATCCAAGCATTTCCATAAACCTTAGAGAAGTGAATCGTACCATTGAATTCACCAAAGATGATCTAATGGCATTTCATACCTAAATTGATATCCTTTAGCTTATTCCATAAGGAAGTTCTTTGGAAAGAAATTATAAGCATAAATAAAGGAGATATGAATGATAGTGTTGATATGCAAGATCTTTATGTAAAGTTGAATAAGTTGATCAAAAATCAAGTAGTAAAGAGCTTCTTATCTAATCCAGATCAAAAGTGATCATAATTTTACCATTATAGTGAGATTGATGATTAGAGACAATAGGCTAATTCTTCTTTAAGAAGCTCGAGTTCCTACGATTGATCTCCTTGAGCTTTGTTTCCAAAAAATCAATTAAGAAGGGTTTAGTATTGTGTAAATAATCATGCAATGTTTTCTGTTTTCTAGGGTTAATTAAGCCCTCTTACATTATGGGAGATTAAGATATTAGGAGGAGGAGGATTAGGAGTTGCTTCCCTTGATTTTTCTGTTGGGTTTTCTTTTAGTAACAGGTTTGAAGTCAATATCTTTAGTGTAGGTAACTTGATGCTGAAAATGAGAACATCTTTAGGCTCAAGAATATTGATCAACATTTTAGTTGCATTTGGAATAGGCTCACCTGCACAGTTGGTATAGAGTTCTGTCTCACTGGGAGAGAAGTAATTCCTATGATAAAGCGAACTTTGGTCCTCTTAGGAATGAGACATCTTTGGCTCATCAAGCATGAGATTGGAAGGCCTATTATATGAAGCTAGAGGCTCTTAGTTAAAAGAATAGTTAAGATTACTAGAATCTTGAACCTTAATCCTGAGACCGACATGCAATTTTAGAGAATCTATATTTATGAGTTTAAGATAATCCCTCCTTTTAGATCACTTACTAATAGGTACCTTGTTTTTTACCATATTGAATTTAGCTTGGTTTCCATTAATATATAACCCTGTCCAAGTCCTCAAATAGTAAGCGATCTTCTCCCAACTTAACTGAGGAATGACTTCTGGCATTTTTGTTATATATCAACCATGAAACATATCCTAATATAATTCACTCTTTTTTATCCTAATTATTGCATCATCCATGCACACTAGTTTAGCTTCATAACTTGTTAGATAAGTACTCAAGCCTTTGATGGTCTAATAATCTAAAGGTACATTGTGAATATTAATCCACAAGGAAACCTAACTCTATAATAGATTATTTAACTAGATACTAAGTTTCCACTTCTAGAGAAATAAAGGCTAATTATTGAAGTTTCGAGGTCCTGATTCTAAAATATTTTTGACAGCCTTCCTCCAAATCAAATTTAAAAGAGAATAAGGTTCTTTTTATTAACCAAAATGCCTTTTAAGTTAATCTTCTTTTGACAATAATTTGCCCAAGATTTGATCAGAGGAAAGGTTGGTCTTTTTTTTAGAAAGAAGCCTACCAGAGTGGAATCTCATTTTGTGGCTCCAGCTCTCAAAACAGAAAAGGATGCAACTATAAAAGTCCCATCTTCTCCTTAGGTGGGTAGTACTAAAGTAGGTCCAAAAAAGAAGAGTCACATAAAATCTACAAATTAGGTTGAGAAGAGCTAGTTGAGTGACTTAAAGAGGTAGGGGATGATATGAGTAATAAAAGTGGCAATAAAAGGAGGGTAAAACTAGGTGTAGAAGAGATATAACTTAAAGGACGAAAGGCTTCAAGGGACAGGTTAGAGCCAAGGAATGGGAAGATGAAAAGCTCGACATGAAAAAAAAAGAAGAAAATGATAGAGGGTAACATTAAAAAAAATAAAAACTCACTACAAAATATACAATGAATATGTGAGAGAAGAAGTGAAAAGGCAAAAATAGAGGAAAGAGAGGAGCCAACAAATACTAAGAGCCTTAGGGGAAAAAGCTAATATAATGAACATAAAGAAAGAAAGAAATTAAGGTAAAAGGAAAGGAGAAGGAACTAAGGTCAGTAACTTTAGAGGAACAAAAGTAAAAACTGAAAGAAGAACTGGAAACAACCACTAGAGAAGATAACACAAGAGAAAGGATGACTGGGATATAAAAATGAGACTAAAGAACTAAAGCAAAGAAGTTAAAATCTAAATAAGAGGGAACCAAAAAACTCTAACCATATGGAAAGGGGTTAGAGAGAAGTAAGAGTTGCTCTCACTAAGCTTCTAAAATGTTGTAATTATTAAGATTATTTATAGCAAGCCATGTGAAAATAAGTAACAACTTTTATGTATTCCTCACTTATATGTTTATCTATATTGACCTTAAAAGAAACTCATTATTTAGTTAATAATTAGGAGTAATATTTAGGGTGTGCTTGTTAGTGGTATGAAAAAAAGGGAATGAAAGATTGAGTTTGACAGGGGAGTATGATTATAAAGTTATTATTTTGATTACCCATTTTTGGGTAATACCTCATTCTTCTCATAATAGAGAGGAATGAGTATCATTGTTTTGTAAAGTGCCCCATTATGAATAACTTAGTAGTTCTTTTTAAAAAATATTTTTAATACTAATTAATTAAATACAATTAATTAATTAATTAAAATATAATTAATTACAATATAATTAATTAAAATATAATTAATTACAATATAATTAATTAAAATATAATTAATTAATTACAATATAATTAATCAAAATATAATTCATTAATTAATTAAAATAATGTAATTAATTAATTAATTAAGATA
>JAOQMS010042482.1:0-13666 GCA_027563885.1 Erythroxylum longipes
TACCGTGTCGATGAACTATTTTGCCCACCAAAGGTGTGCCAACGGGCTGTTTCTCCCACCGTAGGTCCCTAGCGCCTGTGCCGACGGGCTGTTTTGCCCACCGAACTTGTGCCAACGGGCTATTTTGCCCACCGATGGTGCTTAACGACCGTGTCGACGGGATATTTTTCCCACCGAAGTTGTGCCGACGGGCTGTTTTTCCCATCGAAGGTGTCTAGTGCCAGCGCCAACGGGCCGTTTTGCCCACCAAACTTTTGCCAACGGGTTTTTTCCCACCGAACTTGTGCCAACGTGCTGTTTTTTCTACCGAAGGTGCCTAGCGAACGTGCCGACGGGTTGTTTTGCCCACCGAACTTGTGTCGACTGGTTTTTTTCCCACCAAACTTGTGTTGACGGGCTGTTTATCCCACCGAATTTGCCTAGCACCCATGCCGATGGGTTGTTTTGACGACCAAAGGTGGGCCGACGGGGTGTTTTTCCCGTCGAAGGTGCCTAGCGCTCGTGCCGACGAGCTGTTTTGCCCAACGAACTTGTTCAGACTAGTTTTTTCCCCACCGAACTTGTGTCGACGAGCTGTTTATCCCACCGAAGGTGCCTAGCGCCCGTACAGACGGGCTGCTTTGCCCCCCGAAGGTCTACCGACGTGCTATTTTTCCCACCTAAGGTGCTTAGCACCCATGCCAAAAAGCAGTTTTGCCCATCGAACTTGTGCCGAAGTGCTGCTTTTCCCACCAAAGGTGCCTAGCGCCTATGCCGACGAGCTGTTTTGCCCATCGAACTTGTGCCGACGGGCTGTTTTTCCATCGAAGGTAACTACCGCCCGTCGAAGGTACGCCGACGGGCTATTTTTCCCACTAAAGGTGCCTACCAACCGTGCTGACGAGCTGTTTTTTGCACCAAACATATGCCGACGGGTTTTTTTCCCAACGAACTTCTGGCGATGGGCTGTTTTTCCCACCGAACTTGTGCCAACGGGTTGTTTTTCCCACCGAACTTGTTCCGACGGGCAGTTTTTCCGATCAAAGGTGTCGACGGGTTGTTTTGCCCCCCGAAGTTCTACCGACGTGCTATTTTTCCCACCGAAGGTGCCTAGCGAACATGCCGACGAGCTGTTTTGCCCACCGAACTTGTGCCGACTAGTTTTTTCCCACCAAACTTATGTTCACGGGCTATTTATCCCAACGAAGGTGCCTAACGCTCGTGTCAATGGGCTGTTTTACCGACCGAAGGTGGGCCGACGGGGTGTTTTTCCCGCCGAAGGTGCCTACCGCCCATGCCGACGAGCTGTTTTACCCAACGAACTTGTTCCGACTAGTTTTTCCCCACCGAACTTTTGTCAACGGGCTGTTTATACCACCGAAGGTGCCCAGTGCCCGTGCCAACGAGCTGTTTTGCCCCTCGTAGGTACCTGGCGCCCTTGCCGACGGGCTGTTTTGCCCCCTGAAGGTCTACCGACGTTCTGTTTTTCCCACAGAAGGTGCCTAGTGCCCATGCCAAAGAGATGTTTTGCCCATCGAACTTATGCCGACGTGCTGTTTTTCCAACCGAAGGTGCCTAGCCTGTGCCGACGAGCTGTTTTGCCCATCGAACTTGTGCCGACGGGCTGTTTTCCCACCGAGGGTGCCTACCACCCACCGAAGGTACGCTGACGGGCTATTTTTCCCATCGAAGTTGCTTACCAACCGTGCTGACGGGCTGTTTTGCCCACCGAACTTGTGCCGACGGGCTGTTTCTCCCACTGAAGATACCTAGAGACCGTTACGACGGGCAGTTTTGCCCACCGAACTTATGCCGATGGGCTGTTTTTCCCACTAAAGGTGCCTAGCGCCCGTGCCGACCTGCTGTTTTTCCAACCGAAGTTACCTACCAACCGTGCTGACGGGCTTTTTTTCCCACCGAACTTGTGCCGACGGACTGTTTTTCCCAACGAAGGTACCTAGAGACCGTTCCGACGGGCAGTTTTTCCCACCGAACTTGTGCCGATGGGCTGTTTTTCCCACTGCAGGTGCCTAGAGCCCACGCCGACGGGCTGTTTTGCCCACCGTACTTGTGCCGACGGGCTAATTTTCCCACAAAGGTTCCTAGCACCCATGCCGATGGGCTGTTTTTCCCACCGAAGGTGCCTAATGACCGTACCGACCGGCAGTTTTGCCCACCAAACTTGTGCCGACTGTTTTTTTCCCACCGAAGGTGCATCGACGGGAAGTTTTTCGCACCGAAGGTGCCCAGTGCTCGTCCAGATGGGCTATTTTGCCCACCGAATTTGTGTCGATGGGCTATTTTCCCACCGAAGGTGCCTAGCGCCGACCGAAGGTGCACCAACGGGCTATTTTTTCCACCAAAGGTGCCTACCAACCGTGCTGACGGGCTGTTTTTCCCAATAAAGATGCCTAGCATCGACCGAAGGAGCACCGACGGGCTGTTTTTCCCACCGAACTTATGCTGACGGGCGGTTTTTCCTACCGAAGGTGCCCACCGAACTTTTGTCAACAGGGTGCTTTTCCCACCAAAGGTGCCTAGCGCCCATGCCGATGGGATGTTTTACCCACCAAAGGTGTGGCAAAGGGCTATTTTTCCCACCGAAGGTGCCTAATGACTGTGCCGACCGGCTGTTTCGCCCATCGAACTTGTGCCGACTGGTTTTTTTCCCATCGAAGGTGCACCGACAGGTTGTTTTTCCCACCGAAGGGGCCTAGTGCTTGTGCAGACGGGCTATTTTGCCCCCCGAAGGTCTGTCGACATGCTGTTTTTCCCACCGAAGGTGCCTAGCACCAACCAAAGTTGCATCGATGGGCTATTTTCCCACCGAAGGTGCCTACCAACCTTGCTGAGGGGCTGTTTTGCCCACCGAAGGTGCCTAGCGCCTACCGAAGGTGCACCGACAGGCTGTTTTTCCCACCAAAGGTTCCTAGCCCGACCGAAGGTGCACTGACGGGTAGTTTTTCCCACCAAAGGTGCCTACCAACCGTGCTGATGGGCTATTTTGCCCACTGAAGGTACCTAGCGCCCGTGCGGACGAGCTGTTTTGCCCGCCGAAGGTCTGCTGAAGTGCTATTTCTCGCACCGAAGGTGCCTAGCACCCCTGCCAATGTGCTGTTTTTCCCACCGAAGGTACCTAGAGACCACGCCGACGGGCAGTTTTGCCCCGAAGTTGTGCCGATGGGATGTTTTTCCCACCGAAGGTGCCTAGCTCCCTTACCGACGGGCTGTTTTGCCCACCGAACTTGTGCCGACGGGCTGTTTTTCCCACCAAAGGTGCCTAGCGCCCATGCCGATGGGCTGTTTTACCCACCGAAGGTGCACCGAAGGGCTGTTTTTCCCACCGAAGGTGCTTAATGACCATGCCGAAGGGCTGTTTTGGCCACCAAACGGGGTATTTTTCCCAACGAAGGTGCAACAACAGGCTGTTTTTCCCACCGAAGAGGCCTAGTGCTCATGCAAACGGGCTGTTTTACCCACCGAAGGGGCCTAGCACCCGTGCCGATGGGCTGTTTTGCCCCCCGAAGGTCTGCCTACGTGCTGTTTTTCCCACCAAAGTTGCCTAGCGCCCGTGACGACGGGCTATTTTGTCCATTGAACTTCTGTCGACGGACTGTTTTTCCCACCGGAGGTGCCTAGCGCCCATGCCGACGGGCTGTTTCGCCCGCTGAAGGTGCCTACCTATCGTGTCGATGAGTTATTTCATCCACCAAAGCTGTGCCAACGGGCTGTTTCTCCCACCATAAGTGCCTAGCGCCTATGCCGACGGGCAGTTTTGCCCACCGAAGGAGCCTACAGACCGTGCCGACGGGCTATTTTGACCACCAAACTTGTGCCGACTGGTTTTTTCCCACCGAAGGTTCACCGACAGGCTGTTTTTCCCAACGAAGGTGCCTAGTGCTCGTGCAGACGGGCTGTTTATCCCACCGAAGGTGCCTAGCGCCAGTGCCGATGGGATATTTTGCCACCAAAGTTGTGTCGACGGGCTGTTTTTCCCACCGAAGGTGCCTAGCGCCCGTGCCAACTGGCTGTTTCGCCCCCGGATGATCTGCCGACGTGCTGTTTTTACCACTGAAGGTGCTTAGTGCTAGTGTTGACGTGTCGTTTTGCCCACCGAACTTGTGCTGACGGGCTGTTTTGCCTACCGAAGGTACCTAGAGACCGTGCCGACTGGCTGTTTTGCCCATTGAACTTGTGGCTACAGGTTTTTTTCCCACCGAACTTGTGGCGAGGGGCAGTTTTTCCCATTGAATTTGTGCTAATGGGGTATTTTTCTCACCGAACATGTGCCGACGGGTTGTTTTACCCCAAGATGGTCTGCCGACGTGTTGCTTTTCCCACCAAAAGTGCCTAGCGCCAGCACCGACAGGCTGTTTTGCCCACCAAACTTATGCCGACGGGCTGTTTTTCCCATCGAAGGTGCCTAGCGCCCATGCCAATGGGCTGTTTTACCCACCGAAAGTTCACCAAAGGGCTGTTTTTCCCACTGAGCTTGTGCCAATGAGCTGTTTTTCCCACCGAACTTGTACCGACGGGTTGTTTTGCCCCCGAAGGTGTGTCGACGTGCTGTTTTCCCCATCGAAGGTGCCTAGCGCCCATGCCAAAGAGCTGTTTTGCCCATCGAACTTATGTCTACGTGCTGTTTTTCCAACCGAAGGTGCCTGGCGTTTGTGCCGACGAGTTGTTTTGCCCATTGAACTTGTGTCGATAGGCTGTTTTTCCCACCGAAGGTGCCTACCGTCCACCAAAGGCATGCTGACGGGCTATTTTCCCCTCGAAGGTGCCTACCAACTGTGCTGACGGGCTGTTTTGCCCACCAAACTTGCGCCGACGGGCTGTTTTTCCCACCGAAGGTACCTAGAGACTGTGTCAACGGGCAAATTTGCCCACCGAACTTGTGCCGATAGGCTGTTTTTCCCGCTGAAGGTGCCTAACGCCCGTGCCGACGGGCTATTTTGCCCACCGAACTTTTGCCGACGGACTGTTTTTCACACCAAAGGTGCCTTGCGCCCATGCCGATGGGCTGTTTTACTCACCTAAGGTGCACCGAAGGGCTGTTTTCCCACCGAAAGTGCCTAATGACCGCGCTGACTGGTTTTTTTCCCACCCAAGGTGCCTAGCGCCATCCGAAGGTGCAACGACGAGCTATTTTTCCCATTGAACTTGTGTCGACGTGCGGTTTTTCCCACCGAAGGTGCCTACCGAACTTGTGCTGATGGGTTGTTTTGGCCATTGAACTTGTTTTTTCCCACCGAAGATGCCTAGCGCCCATGCCCACGGGCTGTTTTGCCCACCGAAGGTGCCTAATGACCGTACCAATGGGTTGTTTTCCCCACCGATGGTACCTAGAGACAGTGCCAATGGGCTGTTTTGCCCGCCGAACTTGTGTCAACGGGTTTTTTCCCACCAAACTTGTGGCGACGGGCTGTTTTTCCCACGAAACTTGTGCCAACGTGCTGTTTTTCCCACCGAACTTGTGCCGTGGGGCAGTTTTTCCCACCAAAGGTGCCTACGGGTTGTTTTACCCCCGAAGGTCTGCTGACGTGCTGTTTTTCCCACCGAAGGTCCACCGAGAGGCTGTTTTTCCCACCAAAGGGGCCTAGTGCTCATGCGGATGGGGTGTTTTGCCGCCCGAAGGTCTGCCGACGTGCTGTTTTTCTCATCGAAGGTGCCTAGCGTCGACCTAAAGGTGCACCGATGGGCTATTTTTCCCTCCGAAGGTGCCTAGCACGGACCGAACGTGCAACGACGGGCTATTTTTCCAACCGAAGGTGCCTACCAACTGTGCTGACGGGTTGTTTTGCCCACAGAAGGAGCCTAGTGCTCGTGCCACCGAGCTGTTTTGCCCACCGAAGATCTACCGACGTGCTGTTTATCCCACCAAAGGTGCCTAGCACCCGTGCCAACGTGATGTTTTCCCCACCGAAGGTGCCTACTGACATTACCGATGAGCTGTTTTGCCCATCGAACTTGTGGCGATAGGCAGTTTTTCCCACCGAAGGTGCCTAGCACTCGTGCCGACGGGCTGTTTTGTTTACCAAAGTTTTGCGCACCGAACTTGTGCCGACGTGATTTTTTCTCACCAAACTTGTGCCGACGGGCTGTTTTTCCCACCAAAGCTGTGCCGACGAGCTATTTTTCTCCACCGAAGGTGCCGACGGGTTGTTTTACCCCCCGAAGGTCTGTTGACGTGTTGTTTTTCCCACCGAAGGTGCCTAGCGCCGATGTCGACGTGTTGTTTTACCTATAGAACTTGTGTCGACGTGCTATTTTTTCCACCGAAGGTGCCTAGCGCCAGTGTCAACGGACAGTTTTTCCCACCAAAGGTGCCTACGGGTTGTGTTTACCCCCGAAGGTCTGCTGACGTGCTGTTTTTCCCACCGAAGGTGCCTAGCGCCGTTGCCGACGTGCTATTTTGCCCACCGAACTTGTGCCGACGTGCTATTTTTCCCACCGAAGGTACACCGAGAGGCTATTTTTCCCACCGAAGGGGCCTAGTGCTTGTGCAGACGGGCTGTTTTACCGCCCGAAGGTCTGCCGATGTGCTATTTTTCTGACCGAAGGCGCCTACCCCCAACCTAAAGGTGCACCGACGGGCTGTTTTTCCCTCCGAAGGTGCCTACCAATCGTGCTGACAGGCTGTTTTGCCCACCGAAGGTGCCTAGCACTCGTGCCGACGAGTTGTTTTGCCCATCGAAGATCTACCGACGTGCTGTTTTTCCCACCCAAGGAGCCTAGCACCCGTGCCAACGTGACGTTTTCCCCACCGAAGGCACCTACCGACTTTGCCGATGAGTTGTTTTGCCTATTGAACTTGTGGCGATGGGCAGTTTTTCCCACCGAAGGTGCCTAGCACTCGTGCCGACGGGCTGTTTTGTTTACCAAAGTTTTGCGCACCGAACTTGTGCCGACGTGTTTTTTTCTCACCAAACTTGTGCCGACGGGCTGTTTTTCCCACAAAACTTGTGTCGACGGGCTATTTTTTCCACCGAAGATGCCTAGCGCCAGTGCCGACAGGAAGTTTTTTCCACCAAAGGTGCCTACGGGTTGTTTTACCCCCGAAGGTCTGCTGACGTGCTGTTTTTCCCACCGAAGGTGCCTAACGCCGATGCCGACGTGCTGTTTTGCCCACCAAACTCGTGCAGAGGGGCTGTTTAGCTGCCCGAAGGTCTGCCGACGTGCTGTTTTTCTGACCGAAGGCACCTAGTGCCGACCTAAAGGTGCACCGACGGGCTGTTTTTCCCTACGAAGGTGCCTACCAACCGTGCAGACGGGCTATTTTGCCCACCGAAGGTGCGTAGCGCTCGTGCCGACGAGCTGTTTTGCCCACCGAAGATCTACCGACGTGCTGTTTTTCCCACCCAAGGTGCCTAGCACCCGTGCCAACGTGATGTTTTCCCCACCGAAGGTGCCTACCGACATTACCGATGAGCTGTTTTGCCCATCGAACATGTGGCGATGGGCAATTTTTCCCACCGAAGGTGCCTAACATTCATGCTGACGGGGTGTTTTGATTACCAAAGTTTTGCGCACCGAACTTGTGCCTACGTGTTTTTTTCTCACAAAACTTGTGCCGACGGGCTATTTTTCCCACCAAAGGCGCCTACCGATAGTGCCGACAAGCCGTTTTGCCCAACAAACTTAATTCAACAGGCTGTTTTTCCCATAAAAGGTACCTAATGCAGGTGTTGACAGGCTATTTTTCCCACCGAAGGGGCCTAGCGCCCGTGCCGACGGGCTGTTTCTCCCTCCGAAGGTGCCTAGCGCCCGTGCCGACGGGCTGTTTTGCCCACCTAACTTGTGTCGTCTAGTTTTTCCCACTGAAATTGTGTCGACGGGCTGTTAATCCCACGGAAGGTGCCTAGCGCCCGTGCCAACGGGCTATATTGCCCCCCGAAGGTCTGCTGACGTGCTGTTTTTCCCACCGAAGTTGCCTAGCACCCGTGCTGACGGGCAGTTTTTCCCACCGAAGGTGCCTGGCGCTCTTGCCGACGGGCTATTTTGATTACCAAAGTTGAGCCAACGGGCTGTTTTTCCAACAGAAGGTGCCTAGAACCCGTGTCGACGGGCTATTTCACCCCACGAAGGTCTGCCGACCTGTTGTTTTGCCCACCGAACTTGTGTCGAATGCTTTTTTTTCCCACCGAAGGTGCACCGACAGGCTGTTTTTCCCATCGAAGGGGCCTAGTGCTCCTACAGACGGCTATTTTGCCCACCGAACTTGTTCCGACAAGTTTTTTTCCCACTGAAGGGGCCTAGGGCCGATCGAAGGTGCACCGACGGGCAGTTTTTCCCACCAAAGGTGCCTACCAACCATGCTGACGGGCTGTTTTGCCCACCGAAGGCGCCTAGCGCCGGCCAAAGGTGCACCGACGGGCAGTTTTTCCCACCAAAGGTGCCTACCAACCGTGCTGACGGGCTGTTTTGCCCACCAAAGGCGCCTAGGGCCGACCGAAGGTGCACCGACGGGCAGTTTTTCCCACCGAAGGTGCCTACCGAACTTCCGCTGATGAGCTGTTTTGCCCATCGAACTTGTGCGGACGGTTTTCCCACCGAAGGTGCCTAGCGCCGATGCCGACGGACTGTTTTGCCCACTAAAGGTGCCTAACGACCGTGCCAACGGGCTGTTTTCCCCATTGAAGGTACCTAGAGACCGTGCCGACTGGCTGTTTTGGCCACCGAACTTGTGCTGACGGGTTTTTTTCCCACCGAACTTGCAGCTACGGGCTATTTTTCCCACCGAACTTGTGCCAACGTGCTGTTTTTCCCACCGAACTTGTGCGGACGGGCAGTTTTTCCCACCAAAGGTGCCGACGGGTTGTTTTACCCCCCGATGGTCTGTTGATGTGCTGTTTTTCCCACCGAAGGTGCCTAGCGTCGATGTCGACGTGCTGTTTTGCCTACCGAACTTGTGCCGACGTGTTGTTTTTCCAACCGAAGGTGCACCGATAGGCTGTTTTTCCTACCGAAGGGGCCTAGTGCTCTTGCATACGGGCTGTTTTGCCCCCCAAAGGTCTACCGACGTGTTGTTTTTCCCTCCGAAGGTGCCTAGCGCAGACCGAAGGTGCACCGATGGGTTGTTTTTCCCACCGGAGGTGCCTACCAACCTTGCTGACGAGCTGTTTTGCCCATCGAAGGTGCCTAGCGCCCGTGCAGATGAGCTGTTTTGCCCACCGAAGATCTACCGACGTGCTGTTTTTCCCACTGAAGGTGCCTAGCACCCGTGCAAACGTGTTGTTTTTCCCACCGAAGGCGCCTACTGACATTGCCGATGAGCTATTTTACCCATCGAACTTATGTCAACGGGCTGTTTATCCCACCGAAGGTGCCTAGCGCCAGTGTCGACGGGAAGTTTTTCCCACCGAAGGTGCCTAGCGCTCGTGCTGACGTGCTGTTTTGATTATCAAAGTTGTGCCAAAGGGTTGTTTTTCCCACCGTAGGTGCCTAGAGCCCATGCCGACGTGCTATTTTTCCCACCGAAGGTGCTGAACGACTGTGCCAACGGGCTGTTTTTTCCACCGAACTTGTGCCGACTAGTTTTTTTCCTACCGAAGGTGCACCGACAGGCTGTTTTTCCCACCGAAGGGGCCTAGTGCTTATGCAGACGGGCTATGTTGCCCAACGAACTTGTGCCGACTGGTTTTTTCCCACCGAAGGTGCCTACTAACCGTGCTAACGGGTTGTTTTGCCCACCGAACTTGTGCCGATGGGCTGTTTTTCCCACCGAAGGAGCCTACCAACCTTGCTGACGGGATGTTTTACCCACCGAAGGGGACTAGCGCCAGTCGAAGGTGCCTAGCACCCACCAAAGGTGCCCAGCGCCCGTGCCGATGGGCTATTTATCCCAACAAAGGTGCCTAGCGCCCGTGCCGACGGGCTATTTTGGCCCCCGAAGGTCTGCCGACGTGCTGTTTTTCCCACCGAAGTTGCCTAGCACCCGTGCCAACAGGCTGTTTTGCCCATCGAACTTGTGCCGACGTACTGTTTTTCCCACCGTAGGTGCCTAGTGGCCATGCCGACGGGCTGTTTTGCCCACCAAAGGTGCCTACCGACCGTGCCGATGATCTGTTTTGCCCACCGAAGGTGTGTCGACGTGTTGTTTTTCCCACCGTAGGTGCCTAGCGCCCCTGCTGACGAGCTGTATTGCCCACCAAACTTGTTCTGATGGGCAGTTTTGCTTACCGATGGTGCCTACCGACCTTGCCAACGGGCTGTTTTGCCCACCGATGTTGCACTGACGGGCTGTTTTACCCAACGAACTTGTGCTGACGGGCTATTTTTCCCACCTAAGGTGCCTAGCGTCGGTGCCGACGGGCAGTTTTGCCCACCGAAGGTGTGTCGATGGGCAGTTTTTCCGCGCTCGTGCCTGTGGGCTGTTTTGCTTACCAAAGTTGAACCAACGGGCTGCTTTTGCCAACGAAGTTGCCTAGAGCCCGTGTCGACCGGCTGTTTCACCCCACGAAGGTCTACCGACGTGTTGTTTTGCCCTCTAAAGGTGCCCAGCGCGCGTACCGATGTGCGGTTCTGCCCACCGAACTTTTGCTGACTTGCAGTTTTTCCTTCCGAAGGTGCCTAGTGACCGTACCGACGGATTGTTTTGCCCACCGAACTTCTGCCGACCGATCTTTTTCCCACCGAACTTGTGTTGATGGGTTGTTTATCCCACCGAAGGTGCGTAGCGCCTGTACTGATGGGTTGTTTTGCCGACCGAAGGTGTGTCGATGAGCCGTTTTTCCCACCGAAGATGCCTAGCGCTCGTGCCGAAGGGCTATTTTGTCGATCGAACTTGTTTTGACTAGTTTTTTCACACCGAACTTGTGTCAACGAGCTGTTTATCCCACTGAAGGTGCCTAGTGGCCATGCCGATGGGCTGTTTTGCCCCCCGAAGGTCTACCGATGTGCTGTTTCTCCCACCTAAGATGCCTAGCGCCCTTGCCCAAGAGCTATTTTGCCCATCGAACTTATGCCGATGTGCTGTTTTTCCCATCGAAGGTGCCTAGCGCTTGCACCGACGAGCTGCTTTGCCCATCAAACTTGTGCGACGGGTTGTTTTTCCCACCGAAGGTGCCTACCACCCACCGAAGGTATGCCGACGGGCTATTTTTCCCACCGAAGGTGCCTACCAACCGTGCTGACGGGCTGTTTTGCCCGCCAAACTTGTGCCGACGGTTTTTTTTTCACGCCGAACTTGTGGCGACGCGGTGTTTTTCTCACTAAACTTCTGCCAACGGGCTATTTTTCCCTCCAAACATATGCCAACGGGCAGTTTTTCCCGTCAAAGGTGCCGACGTTCTGTTTTCCCCACCGAAGGTGCCTAGCGCCCATGCCAAAGAGCTGTTTTGCCCAACGAACTTATGCCGACGTACTGTTTTTCCCACGGAAGGTGCTTAGCGCCTGAGCCGACGAGCTGTTTTGGCCATTGAACTTATGCTGACGGGTTGTTTTTCACACCGAAGGTGCCTACCGCCCACAGAAGGTATGCTGACGGGCTAGTTTTCCCACCGAAGGTGCCTACCAACCGTGCTGACGGGCTGTTTTGCCCACCGAACATGTGCCGACGAGCTGTTTTTCCCACCGAAGGTACCTAGAGACCATGCCGACGGGCAATTTTGCCCACCGAACTTGTGCCTATGGGTTGTTTTTCCCACTGAAGGTGCCCAGCGCCCGTGCCGATGGGTTGCTTTTCCCACCGAACTTGTGCCGAAGGGCAGTTTTTCCCTCCAAAGGTGCCGACGGGATGTTTTACCCCACGAAGGTCTGTTGACGTGCAGTTTTTCCCACCGAACTTGTGCCAACATGCTATTTTTCCCACCGAACTTGTGCCGACGGGTTGTTTTACCCCCTAAGGTCTGTTGACGTGCTGTTTTTCCCACCGAAGGTGCCTAGCGCCGATGCCCACGTGTTGTTTTGCCCAACGAACTTGTGCCGATGGGCTGTTTTTCCCACCGAAGGTGCACCGACAACCTGTTTTTCCCACCGAAGGGGCCTAGTGCTCATGCAGACAAGCTGTTTTGCCCCCCGAAGGTCTGCTAACTTGCTGTTTTTTCACCGAAGGTGCCTAGCGCCGACCGAAGGTGCATCAACGGGCTGTTTTTCCCACCGAAGGTGCCTAACAGCTATGCTGACGGGCTGTTTTGCCCACCGAAGGTGCCTAGCGCCCATGCCGATGGGCTGTTTTGCCCACCGAAGATCTACCGACGTGCTGTTTTTCCCACCGAACTTGTTCCGATGGGTTTTTTCCCATCGAACTTGTGGCGACGGGCTGTTTTTCCCACCGAACTAATACCGACGGGCTCTTTTTCCCATGGAAGGTGACTACCGACCGTACCAACGGGTTGTTTTGCCCACCGAACTTGTGCCGACGGGCTATTTTTCCCAGCAAAGGTGCCTAGCGCCAGTGCCGACGGGCAGTTTTTCCCACCAAAGGTGTGTCGACGGGCAGTTTTTCTCACCGAAGGTGCCTAGTGCTCTTGCCGATGGGCTGTTTTGATTACCAAAGTTGCGCCAACAGGCTGTTTTCCCCAACGAAGGTGCCTAGAGCCCGTGTCGACCGGCTGTTTCGCCCCACGAAGGTCTATCGATGTGCTATTTTGCCCTCCGAAGGTGCCTAGTGCCCGTACCGACGTGCGATTTTACCCACCGAACTTGTCCCGACGTGCTGTTTTTCCCTCCGAAAGTGCCTAGCGACCGTGCTGACGGGCTATTTTGCCCACCGAACTTGTGCCGACTGGTTTTTTTCCCACCGAACTTGTGTTGACAGGCTGTTTATCCCACCGAAGGTGTGTAGCGCCCATGCTGATGGGTTGTTTTGCAGACCGAAGGTGTGTCGATGGGCTGTTTTTCCCACTGAAGGTGCCTAGCGCTCGTGCCGAAGGGCTATTTTGCCGATCGAACTTGTTCCGACTAGTTTTTCACACCGAACTTGTGTCAACGAGCTGTTTATCCCACCGAAGGTGCCTAGCGCCCGTGCCGACGTGTTGTTTTTCCCCCGAAGGTGCCTAGTGGCCATGCCGATGGGCTGTTTTGCCCCCCGAAGGTCTATCGACGTGCTGTTTTTCCCACCTAAGATGCCTAGCGCCCTTGTCCAAGAGCTATTTTTCCCATCGAACTTATGCCGAGACGTTGTTTTTCCCATTGAAGGTGCCTAGCGCTTGCGCCGACGAGCTGCTTTGCCCATCAAACTTGTGCCGACAGGTTGTTTTTCCCACCGAAGGTGCCTACCACCCACCGAAGGTATGCCGACGGGCTATTTCTCCCAACGAAGGTGCCTACCAACCATGCTGACGGGCTGTTTTGCTCATCGAACTTATGCCGACGGGTTGTTTTTCCCACCGAAGGTGCCTAGCGTCCATGCCGACGGGCTATTTTGCCCACTGAAGGTGCCTAATGACCATGCCGACAGGCTTTTTTTCCCACCGAAGCTACATAGAGACTGTGCCGATGGGCTATTTTGCCTGCCAAACATTTGCCGACGGGTTTTTTTTCCCACCGAACTTGCAGCGACGGGCTGTTCTTCCCACCGAACTTGTGCCAACGAGCTGTTTTTCCCACCGAACTTGTGCCGACGGGCAGTTTTTCTAACCAAAGTTGCCAACAGGTTGTTTTGCCCCCCGAAGGTCTACTGACGTGCTGTTTTTCCCAACGAAGGTGCCCAACGTGTTGCTTTTCCCATCGAAGATGCCTAGCC
>JAOQMS010042483.1:0-13664 GCA_027563885.1 Erythroxylum longipes
ATCTGAAAGTGATCAAGGTGTTATCGTTGGGTGATAACTTACGTATTACGATAGTCTGCATGCATGATAGTATCAGATCAAGTATGCATGAAAGTGTTAGACTCCGGAAACGGGGTCTAACAGATATGGTATCAGAGAAAGTAGGAGTTAGACTCTGGAAATGGGGTCCCACACTTTCATCCTCAGATAGATGGTCAGAGTGAGAGAATGATCAAGACTGTTGAGGATATGCTCAGAGCTTGTGTTTTGGAGTTTCAAGGATCATGGGATAAATATATAGCTTTGATTGAATTTGTTAGAATAATCAGTATCACAGTAGTATCGGTATGGCTCCATATGAGGCGTTGTATGACAAGAAGTGTCGTTCACCTTTATACTGGGATGAAGAGGTTCTAAGAATTGTCGAAGGTCCAGAGTTGATTCAGGATACCGTTGATAATGTAAAATTGATCCGTAGCAGAATTAAAGTAGCAAAAGATAGACAGAAAAGTTATATGGATCAACACAGATGAGATATGGAGTATCAGGTTGGTGATAGAGTATTTTTGAGAGTGTCACCATGGCGAGGTGTACTAAGATTTGGCAAGAAAGGTAAGTTAATCCGAGGTATATTGGTCCATATGAGATAATTGAAAGAATTGGACCATTGGCTTATAAGTTAGCCTTACCTTCGGAAATGGATCAGATACATAATGTATTTCATGTAAGCATGCTTAGGCGATATCGGTCAGTTCCAACTCATGCGATACCGACTCAGGAGATTGAAGTCTCTAGTAATCTGAGCTATGTTGAAGAACCTGTGAAGATAATTGGCTATCAGAATAAACAACTGAGGAATCGAGTGATACCAATGGTGAAAATCCTTTGGAAGAACCATTCGAATGATGAAGCCACATGGGAAATGGAGGAACATATGAGGACTCAGTACCCCTACCTATTTGATCATTCAAGTAAGAATTTCAAGGACAAAATTTTTGTTAGGAGGGGAGAATTGTAACTTCCCGTTACCTATGTTATGACTAGAATAAATAATTATGAGAAATTTCTGTGAAATTAGGAAAATACACCTTATGCATAAGTTAACTGTGACATACACATTTATTTTGCACATTCATATGATTGTACATATATTCATTAGCATTTTCGGGTAAATTGGTTTATAAATGAAAATTGTGGATTTAATTGGAGTGTATTAAATGTGAATTGGCAATTTTGGTATATTTTAGATATTTTGAAATTTTTGGTGAATTCTTTTTGAGCTGAAAATTTATGTGGAGAATCATATTATTATTTCAAAATTTTTAGTGACTTTTAGAAATTTTTGAACCAATTATGGTGTGACACGTGGCAACATATGTATATGACAAATGACTTGTATTTGTGGTGACATGTGGCAATAAGACATATGGTGACATGTGGCAATAAGACATATGTGGCAAATGGCAAATTGCTATTATGACAAATGGTGAATCGGTGGAGACAAATAGCACACGTGAAGGACATGCAATGAACCCACGTATTGTTATGTTTAAGTTAGGAAGAAACCACTGTAGTTTCTGTTCTCCACTGAAACACTCAACATCGTAATTCTCTTCCCTGATCTTCATCATCGAATAACAACTTATTATACTTTTGTGTTGTTGATTTCCATTTCAGTGCTGGAGTAATTATTGAATCAAGTAAGTGATTTTAATGTTTTCCACTATGTAAATGAATATGTGTATGTTGGAAATATATATATAAATATATGCATGAGAAGTTTTACAATGTAGTGAATGACTTGGGTAAGGATTCAGGTCGTGAGTGTATCAAGATAGCAGTTAGATATGAGATTTCTAGGTGTTGGGTAATTTGAAAAGAATATGCAGAAGATGAAACAAATGTAGTGAGAATGGAAAATGCAGAAATAAAATGCATGAATAGTAGCCTACGATTTTGGTGTTTATGTGAATTTTGGATTTTTGAGTTGTTTGGTGTTCTTAAGCTGAAAAGGGGAGTAGTATAGATGATGTTTTCATGCTTGGAGGTGAAATAGCAATGAAATGATGTATAGGATTAGTGTAGAGAGTTAGATATAGAAAGGTGATATGCTCTGTTTCTTCACTGAGCATGTATGCATATATAGGTTTTTATACGAGAGTTGATGAAGACTAAAAGATGTTCAATAAAAAGGTTTTTGAGAGGAGTATAGATAGTATCGTCTGTGAAGAAGTATCGTCGTAGGTTGACTTTAACTTCGTCTTAAGTTGACCATCTGTATTGTCTTAGCTTAACTTCTGCTTCATCTTAAGTTGACTATATGTTTCGTCTACTTTTTGTTTCCTCTGCTTTTTGTTTCATCTACTTTTTGTTTCGTCTGCTTTTTGTTTCATCTACTTTTTGTTTCGTCTGCTTTTTGTTTCGTCTGCTTTCTGTTTCGTCTACTTTTTGCTTCGTCTGCTTTCTACTTCATCTACTTTCTGCTTATATAATAAAAACTTCTTTTTGTGTACACTATTGTCTAATGCTATCGTCTGGTCTATTTTTGACCCTTTAAACAATTGAATTTCTCTTCAAGTCTTCATAAAATTGGTAGATCTCGAAGTCCTCTTTGAAATCATCCTAAGATTATCTTAATCCGACATCTATAGAGAGAGTTATGCCAATTGTCCCAAGATAGGTTCTGTATGATTGAGGAACACTTTCCTAGAAGACAGTATAACCAAATTATATCAATTGCACTCTCTGATTTAATGTGAACAGTAGACCCAACAGAGTGTCGTGGAAAGATCTGAAAGTAAGCCAATGGGAAATGAATTGTGATTTTAACAGTTTTAGTGAAGTATAAACCTAAGTATTAATTATACTTAGATGAGTTTTTATATGAGAGAGATTTTTTTTGTGAAGAAACTGATGGAAGGATACTCGGGATTGTCATTGAACATGTATTGTGCATATTTTTGATACATTGATGTGCATAAAAG
Organism: Erythroxylum longipes; assembly: GCA_027563885.1. Taxonomy (NCBI): domain Eukaryota; kingdom Viridiplantae; phylum Streptophyta; class Magnoliopsida; order Malpighiales; family Erythroxylaceae; genus Erythroxylum; species Erythroxylum longipes. The sequence continues at coordinate 2,964 of JAOQMS010042483.1, forward strand.
AATACTTGTACATTTGTGCAAAAATGTGATATTTGTGAATGTGTTGTTTATGTCTTAGAAGAGCACATCGGACGCCAATCAGACATTGCCGAACCATCCAGGCAATAGCTTCTTGGAGTGTACTGTGAGTCAACCTAGATGATTTCCTAGGATTGATTTGATTTGAATTTAATTTGATTTGTTAAACTTCTAATATTATTGAACTATTTGTGTGTTGTTTCTGGTTTTCGGACCTGAGGTCCAAGGAGTTTAATAGTTGGGCATGTATTGGAAGTGTTTTGATTTGATATAAATTTTGAATGACATTTGATTCTCAACAAAAGTTGAATGCTGGACTTAGGTCCGATGACTGTGAAAAACTTTGTCTGAGCATTTGTAAAGATTGTGATATATGACATATTCAGTATTTGATGCATTTCATAAAATGCATGGTCAAATAAAGGCGTTGTAACTTGAGTAGCCAATTTAAAGCGTTCCACATAGAGCTTTGCTCCGTGATATATGTTCTGCACGTAGAACTATGCTCTGTGATTCTGTTCTGACTAAGCCCTATGGGCTAATCATTGTATAAGTATGTGATAGGCACTCAGTCACAATAATGAGAACGAATATGAGTCTCATGCATATAACATTCATATAAGATTGAAATTCGTGAATGATTTGCAAAGCTGTAATGAGTGATCATATGTTATGCCATGATGTGTGAGTATTTGAAAAATAATTATATGTTCTGAATAAATATCTGTGATATATGTGATGTGTATATGTAATCCGGTGAATTCATCAATGATGGTTCACTCATTGAGTTTGCAAAACTCATCAAAAATTGCAATGTGGCTTTTCAGGTACGAGACAGGAGACCTAGCTCCTTATTCAAGACTTAAGGAATTTTTTGGATAGAGAAATAGCTCAGAGGTCTGTCAGCTGACACCAGAAGTGATATAGTTTTTTTTATTTTGTAGTTTTGCTAGAACCTATATAAGGTTTTGTAAACATTTGTTTGATGGAAACAGTTTAAGCTTTATAAATGAATGAAGTGAATGTTTCAAAAAAAACATTTAGTGATTTTCGAGTATGTTAGATGATGCCATGCGTAAGTTGGATTTGCTATTGCTCTAACATACCATTATCATAGGTTATGTTCCTAAAAGTTTGGGTATGTACCCTATAGTAGTGGGATGTTGCATTGAATATGGATGAGGATATTAAATAACTACAATTTGAGGTCGACCCTTTTTTATCATTACTACGCCTATAGTTAATTTTAGTGATTGTAATTGGTACTTAGGGTTAGGTATAAAAAGGTAACATTTAAAATATTTGATGCTATATGACATTCTTTTAAACATAAAGATACATATTATTTTCTTAATGTTATTGATTTGCGTTTTAAGATTTTGTGTAGGAAATTATCCATGATGACCTGTTGGAGTTGTGCCTTTTTCAAGGTAAGGAGGAGAAGAAAGTTGGGCCTATGAAAGTTGAGTAAATAGCCTATTTTAAGGCTAACAAACCCATAGTGCAAAAGAAAGAGTTCAAGGAGATTGAAAAAAGTAAAGAGAAGAGGTAGAAATCCTCCATAAAAGACCTGCCTATTTTGGGATTAAAGAAGTTACCAGATCATCTTGAGTATGTATTTCTAAAGAAGGACTCAAAGCTACTAGTGATTATAACATCAAAGTTGAAGTCAGATCAAAAATAAAAGTTGTTATAGGTACTTATGGAGTGTAAGAAGGCAACAAATTGAATGATTTCAGATACTAGAAGAATTATACCCTCTTTTTACACACATAAGATTTTTATAGAAGATGATTTCAAGCAAGTTGTGCAACCCCAAAGAAGGCTTAATCCTAATTTATTGAATTCGTCAAAGATGAGGTCATTAAACTTCTTGATGCATGTGTTATTTATCCTATTTTTTATAGTTCTTATGTAAGCCTATACAGGTTGTTCCAAAGAAAAGAGGGATGATGCTGTTACTTAATAAGAAGAACAAGTTGATTCTTATAAGGACCATCAGGGGGTGGAGAGTATGCATAATTTATTTAGCTACTAGGATTCTTCCTTAAAGGTTTTTTTATCAATAAAGGAAGAAATTCTTTTCCGATTTGAAGAACTATCTTTATGAGGTTCCATATTTTTCTAATATTTATGTAAACCAGATTGTTAAAAGATGTGTTCCCTAATCAGAAGGATGTAACATTTTAGAGCACTGCTATATCGATTCAGCTAAAGGGCATTACCATAAAAATAGGACATTTGAGGATGTCTTTGGGTTAATTTTTTATTAGCTCACACTAGTTAAAGATGCCTAAAGATACGAACAATTGTGTGATACTTTTTAAAGAATATGTAATATTTATTATAAAGATGAAGTGCTCAAATTTTTATTTAGTTTGCAAAGTGTTTGATATTTGGGACATTCATTTTATAGGTCCATTTTTAGTTTTCAACGGAAATAAATACATCCTAGTAGTATTGGACTATATGTTTAAATGGGTTGAAGCTTAAGCTTTACTTACAAATGATTCTAGGGTTATAGTAACATTTCTCAAAAAGTTATTTTCACAATTTGGTTCATCTAGAGCGATTATTAGTGATAAGGGCATGCACTTTTGTAACACACAATTAGAAAGTTTTTAAAAAATATGGAGTCACACGCAGAGTTGCCACCCCTTACCATCTATAAACTAGTGGACAAGAAGTAGTTAATAAGGAGCTAAAATAGATTATGGAGAAGACAATATAAGGATCATAGAAAAAGATTTGTTTAATATGTTAGATGATGCTTTTTGGGCCTATAGAACAACTTATAAGACATTAATAGGCACTACAGTTTATAGGTTAGTGTATAGAAAAGCAAGTCACCTACCCATTGAACTTAAGCATAAACTGTATTAGGCAACCAAGTTTATTAACTTTAATCTTGATCTTGCAAGTGAGACTAATCTGACCAAAGGTTAATATGATGGAAAGATTAAATAAGCCAAGTAGTTCAAGGATGGCGATCAAGTTCTCTTATATAACTATCAACTTAACTTGTTTCTTAGTAAGCTAAAGTCTAGATTGTTCAGACTTTCATAGTCAAGCAAGTTTTTTTCCTATGGAAAAATGGAGGTAACCATATGGAAAAAGTTATGTTTAAAATGAATGATCATCCATTAAAGTATTATCTTAAAGGTGATTTTGAAAAGCATACCAAAAAGGAGTTTAATCTCTAATATAAAGAGTGACAAGTTATAGTGGAAAATTTTAGTTAATGAAATTAAACAAGTACTTTTTAGGAAGCAACCTAAGTTTATTTGGTAATTTCGTTTCATTTTATAGTTTATGTCTTAAATTTCATAGTTTAATTCATATTTATATTGTTCTTATAGATTAACATAGAAGTTTTGCTTTGCTTATGTGTATTTTGGGTGTTATTTTTTTATCTTTTATACCTTGGGTATATTAATGGTGTACAAATCTGAAGGCAATGAAAATTTAAGTATAAAAGTTCTAGAGAGCTACATAGCTATGAACATGCCTGTGTTAATCATCGTGTTCCTCTACACACTCAGTAGAAAAGCAACATAGTCATGTTTCATAGATTTTCTCAAGTTTCAAAGATTTATAGGGTCATAAACATGCTCGTGTTACTAGTCAAGTTCTACAAATGGCAACTTTAGCAATTTGCATAAAAAAATATCTATATATGTAATATAAGTAGGTTTTTTAAGTTATAACAAGTTACATGACTGGGAACATGCCCATGTTCTCGATTATGTGTCTAAAGAGTGATGCAAGCAATTTCATAGTAGGTGAAATTCTTAGACAAAGGAAGGACAATTATTTTCATCCCATCTACTTCATTAGTAAATATTTGATGGATGCTCAAAAGAATTACATAACCACAAAAAAGAATTGTGAGTAGTTGTTTAAGTGTAAAATTTAGATCTTATTTAATTTTTTCAAATTTATTGTTTACACTAACCATTATACATTACAATATTTATTGAATAATTCATATGATAAACTAAGATATTACCTAAATTTTATTACTGTTAGAATTTAATTTGTAGATTAGAGATTAAAAAAAAAGGAGTTAAAAACCTAGTAGCAAATAATCTATCACATTTTAAAAACCCCAACTTATAGAAGCTTAAAGATGATGATATCAACGATGTGTTTCCAGATGAGTGCGTCTTTACAAACTTGAAGAGCTAAATAGGCTTGAAATTTCACAATTTGCTGACTTTACTATTTACTTGGCTACTAGGATTCTTTTTTAAAAACTTTCTCATCAGCAAAGGGAGAATTTTTTTTTTTGGTTTAAAGAATTATCTTTGGGAGGATCCTTATTTTTTAATATTTGTGTAAACTAGATTGTTAGAAGATGTGTTTCCTAATCAGAAGGATGGAAGATTTTGGATTATTACCATTTCATTTTAGTTGCATGGCATTACCCTGCAAATAAGACAGTTGAGGAATTCCTTGGGTTAATTTTTTTATTAACTCACACCATTGGAAGATGCCTAAAGATATGTACAATTATGTGATAGTTTCTAAATAATATGTAATATTTATTTTCAAGATGAAATGCTCAAAATTTTATATGGTTTATAAAGTGTTTGATATTTGGGGCATTGATTTTGTGGGTCCATTTTTAGTTTTTAATAGAAATAAATACATCCTAGTTTTTATGGATTATATGTCTAAATGGGTTGAAGCTCAACCTTTACCTATAAATGATGTTGGGGTTATAGTTACTTTTCTTTAAAAGTTGTTTTCACGATTTGGTTCATTTAGAGTAACTATTAGTGATAGGGGAATGAACTTTTGTAATATGCAAGTAGAAACGTCTTAAGAAATATAGAGCCACACACAAAGTTGCGATCCTTTACCATCCACAAACTAGTGGCCAAGAAGAAGTACCTAATAAAGAGCTCAAATAGATTATAGAGAAGAAAGTGGAGTACCATAGAAAAAGATTGGTCTAATAAGTTAGATGATGCTCTTAGGCTTATAGAACAATATATAAGACATTGACAAGCATGTCACTTACTGGTTGAACTTAAGCATAAAGCATATTAGGCAATCAAGTTTATTAACTTTAACCATAATCTTGCATATGAGAAGAGAAAACTCTAATTAAATAAGTTAAAAGAATGGTGTGTAATGTCTTATGAGAATTTAAAATTCTATAAGAGGCTAACTAAAGAGTACCATGATTGGAAAATTAAACAAGTCAATAACTCAAAAAGGGTGATCAAGTTCTTTAGTGTAACTCTTAAATTATTTCCTAGTAAGCTAAAGTCTAGATGGTTCGGACCTTACATAGTCAAGCAAGTTTTTTCTCTATGGAAAAATGAAGGTAACCCATATTGAAAAATGTATGTTTAAAGTGAATGATCTCAGTATTATCTTAGGGGAGATTTTTTATGTTTAAAGTGAACCATCAGATGAAGTATTATCTTAGAGGTGATTTTGAAAAGCATACCAAAGAGGAGTTTAATAATACAAAGAGTTATGAGTTAAATTAGGAACGTTGAGTTTATGATATTAAACATATTCTTTTCAAGAGGCAACTCAAGTTTATTTGGTAATTTTGATTCGTTTAGTTATGATTTTATGGTTTATAAGTCTTAAATTTCATAGTTAATTCATATTATATTATTCTTATGGTTTAGTATAGAAGTTTTGCTTGGTTTTTGTGTATCTTGGGTATTATTTTTTTGTCTTTTATACCTTGGGTATATTTTATGGTGTACATATCTGAAGGCAGTGAAAAATTAGCTAAGCATAAAATTTTTAGAACATCACATATCTATGAACATGCCTGTGTTGATGTTCATGTTCCTCTACACACTCAATAGAAGACCAACATATTCACATCTCATAAAGACAAAATTTTCTCAAGTTCCTAAGAGTTACACAGTCATAAATATGCTCGTGTTCTACAAATGGAAACTTATGTGATTTGAACGAGAAATGACATTTCTTTGTATGTAATATAGATAAATTTTTTGAGTTATAGTAAGTTACAATAAGGCTAACACTCTTATATTCTTGATTATATACTTTAATGAATCCTTTTTCTTTTAATTTTTGATGTTATAAAGAGTTACACACTAACAAATATATTCGTGTTAGTGGGTATAGGTGGATACATGCCCATGTTTCTTCCTTTGCTAATTTCTTGAACTTTTTAGTGTTAACACGATCGTGTAAAGTATAATATGCTTGTGTATTTATTCTTTTAATTTTATTTAAGAACATAATTTATAACATGCCTGTGTTGTAACCTATGTCATAACATGCCCTTTTCATATGCCTATATTTTGAAATTTTAACTTAAAATTGTATGATTAGGGCAGATATAATCCTATGTCACATTAAACAATTTATAAAAACATCCATCCAATTGAGAAATCTCTCATTTTCTATCTTCCTTTATTCTTCCTTAGGTTGAGCAACCCATTCCTTCAGTTATGATGACACTCTTAGCCACCCAAACTCTATTTTTCTTAAATACTTAACCGATTAAGGTGAGTTTAATGGTTTATTTCTGTTTTACGGTTATGTTAAGTTAAATTTAGGTGAAAATGGATGAGTTAATCACGTTTCTTGGGTCTATTCAACCAATTAAGATAATTTTGGAAAATTTTTATGATGAAATCGTGTTTTAGGGTTTGTTAAACTTAATTTTGGTTAAATAGGATGATGAAAAAGTGTTTCTTAGGGTCTATTGAATTAATTTTGGATAATTTTTTTATGAAATCATGTTTTAAGGTTTATTGAACTAAATTTGGATAATTTGGGTTATTAAATCGCATTTATTGGGTCTTTTAAACTAATTAGGGTAATTTTATGTTTTAATATTATTTTTTGGATCTTATATGTTATGGCAGATTTCTCGTGCTTTAATCTTTCTATTTTATAGATTAAGTTGAGTTTTTAACATCCAATCATGTTTTCAGGTTATTTACATGTTTAAATTACATTTTCTTTAAATGTTACATGGATTAAAGTGGGTTAGGCATGAATTAATCGCGTTTTTTTCCTTCCTCGTGATTACTGCATTGTGTGAAAGTGGATTAATTTTGTTTTATCATTGATTAGATTAAAGTGGATTGCTCCCTTCTGTTTGAGCACTGTGTCTTTTTTATATATAGTTTAGGCCATAATGATGCATAAATCAGTGTTGGGACAAGGAAATGCCTAGAAAGAGACAAAAGACTAAATGCAGTTCCAAATAGCCACTAAGACATCCCAAACCATAACAAACATTACCCCAGTTTAAACTATATTGTATTTGACTGAGCTAGCACATACCTTTAGATTTAAGAGGTAGTGACTAAACCATTTTCAAAGAGAAAGTGCATAGATTAAGAGGTGTTTTATCGATTCTTACTAGCATAGGATGTATGAGAGTTAAACTTAAGTTCCTCACCACCTTTACATTGGAAAAGATGCATTTCAATTAGAGTTTGGATAATACTATCCAATTTTGGGTACTTACGGAGAGGAAAAGTATGAATTACAATTTTCCATATACATAGGACTAAACTAATTTTACTGCTTTTAAGGCATATTCAACTATAAGAGTGGGTTTTCTTGTTTAATGCAAAGACATATTGGCAAACTATCAACAGGGAGTGGCATTATAAGTCTATATGATCAAAGGCCTCTACACTCCAATCCCTATCACTAAGGTACGTGCATTCTCTGTTGAATCATATGTTGAGTGGGAGAGGTGATAGTATAGGAGTGGTGACCAAGATAGATGCCTTATACCTATATAGTGTGGTTAAGATAGTGCCCATATATGATTCTAAGTTTGGAGTTATTTGCATGGGCCCATATATTACCAAGTTGGTTAGAAGCATAAGATTGTCAGAGAGATTACCTAAGATGAGGATTGTTTGAAAGATGATACCCTTCAACATTGACACTTTGAGAGCCACATGTATGATACAAAGGAGATAAGACCAGTGGGAACCCTATTTATATTTTAGTTGGAGCCTAAGAGCCTAAGGTTGCTAATAGAGTTAAAAGGGATCACCCTGATATAATAGAGTAACAACTCGATCATGACATTCCTCCACCACCACATCTAATTAAACCTGAACATTATGATGACCCTTCTGTTAGTGCCAGCACACCTATCCAGTCATCCACACTTCTTCTTATAATGAGCTTCAGATCACTCCAGTAGAAAGATATATTGGTTAGATAGTAAAGGGCTAAAAAACTATTAAAGATGGACATCATCATCTGGTAAAGCAAGTATCAACATTAGAGGCATATGATAGATGGGTAAGGGATGTTCTTGTCCCCATTGCTGATCATTTAAGAGTTGTAGTTTCGCCATAACTCATAAGTGCTAGTACAACTCCTCCATTTCCTTAGGAAATAAAAGATCCTATAATAGAGGCACTAGCTCCAATTGAGACATTGACCATAACTACTCAAGAGAACAATATTCCTTGAGCCCACCAAACTAATCCACCTAGTGGGATTAAAGATAAGGAGACTAATGATTAGATTCTAGATTCCTTGGCTACCATAATGACCCAGAATATCCAAGACTTTAGAGAGGTGTGATATGGCATTTTTTCCTTTCTTTGATATTTATGTTTATTAATTTCAATTTTATTTTGTTTTGATAGTTAGCAAGGGATTACCCCTGTTAAACTAATGCTATTTTTCATTTTATTTTTCTTATCTATTATTGATATACTAAACCATAATTTTTTATAAATATAGTTAGTTTCTTTTTTTCTTTGTATTTCCATTTTTTGATGCTCAATTCCATTTATTTTCTTTCTACAAGGATTATTACATATAATTCAGATGGAATCCACATTAAGAATCTAAATATTTTGTATGTAAATCAGGGAATGACCACATTGCTTTTCCTTTCTATATGATGATTATATTTCATTATTTTATGGACTTTATTATGTACCTTAGGGAAAATGCACATCTTTAAGTGTAGGAAGGGAAATTGTGATTTTAATTTGAATTTGATCGTATATTAAACATATTTTAGTTCTTATTTGTTGATTATTTTTTATGGAAAATTTAAATTTATTAATTTTTTTCTTGAAACATCTTGATTTGTCATGAGTCATTAATTTGTTCTATTATACGATAGGCAAAAGGCACGACTAGATGGATTCTTATTTTCTATTTTATGAATTATTATTTTTAGAATTAATTCACTCTTGAGCCTAAATTGTGCTTTTAACCCTACAAGGAATTATGATCATTATGCTTTATTTTCCTTTGTTGTATGTTATTATACATAGATGGATAAGTCTAAATTGTTTCTATTTTGCACACTGAGACCACATATTTAGACTATAGGCATTAATATTAAAAAATCATCTATATTAAACCTATTTTTGAGTCTTCTATTTGATTTTACCCTACCTTGTTTTCATCCTTTAAGCATAGCCAAATTTGAGCCCATATTACAAGTTGATAAACCATTTTTGTTTTTTTTCTTGGCATTTACTTTTGTACCTTGAAGCATTGTATTTACTTAATTGCACAATAATCTGATTAGATAAAGAAGTATTAAGAATGAGGAAAGGTGCAAGTTTATCTATTCGAGACTATATCTTCTCATATGTTAATTATCAATTTTTTTTGTATATTCTACTTGTAAGCTCATAAGTAATCAGTTAAAAGATGTCTTGAAACAATCTCATTTCAAATATATATATTTAATTTATTGTAATTGTGAAAAGGAGAAAGATCTTTATTAAGTTAAAATACCCTACCATATTGTTTCCTAAGCCTTATTACACCTTGATAAAGAAATTTTGATTTTTTGCCTTTAGTTTATTTTATAGTGGTGGAGATGTGATTTATTGGCAAGCATATGGTTAAGATTCTTTTAGTGCATTAATTTGAGAGTTCTAATAACTTTCACCCTGAACACTTTGAGCAAATTGATTGAATCTTTTGTAAAAGGGTGTTAAATCTTATTGCACTTAATTTTAAAAAGATTGTCAATTTATCATTTTTGGTGTTTTCTTATAAGAGATCAATATATGATTATTTAATTCTAATTGTATTCTAGTTTGATTCTTGAGGCATGATGGTTCAAAGTGTGAATAAATAGTTTGAGATAAAGGAGAGGTACATATTTAGAAGGGTTGATGAATTTAAATTATTAATTTCTTAAAGACAAGCATATACCTAAGTGTGGAGTGTGTGATAAGTTCTTAATCATTTATATTTTCAAGTTCATATTTAGCATATTTCACTTTTTATTTGTTTATTTTGTTATTTTTAGTACTTAGTTCATTCATATTTCATTTTCATACATAACTCACATATTTAGAGTTAAAATTAGTTCATATCAATTTTGAGGTTTTTTTTGACCATGTTATTAAGTTGCATATTAAGAACATGACTTAATACATAGTCATGTACTTGATCATGTTCCTTATTATTTATAAATCTCAAGCTTTCATGGTTGTGTTTGAAGAGTTAAGGTTTGTTCATTGATTTTATGTGTTATAAACTTATGTTTAAGAGATATACACCTGTGTTGTGTGCTGATGAGCCTAACCCTACGTTTGGTTGTTGTCCCCGTGGGTGGGGACAGAAGACAGGGACAGAAAAATTATGTCCCCGACCTGTTTGCTTGCTGTCCCCACCAATTTCTGTCCCGACTCCGGAGACAGAGACATAAAATTTTTGTTC
>JAOQMS010042484.1:0-13664 GCA_027563885.1 Erythroxylum longipes
TTCCCTACTCTGTTACATTTCAATTTTGATTATTTATTTTGTGTGTGTTCTAATTCTTTAATTTTTGTAGCACTTTAGGAAAAAGGTTAAAAGATCTATTCAACCCCCCCTTCTAGATCGTTTTCAAACTACAACCTAAGGAAAAACTTGAATTAACAGAGCTTGTTGTTAATTCACGATCAATAGTCTTAAGAGAGGTGTAAAGGAGATAATTCAATGACATATGCAAAATTATGCTTAGGTCGAGATTAAACCAAATAATCAGATTTCAACTTATTCATCAACTTTATCACTTTGTTGCTTAACAGCGCGTGTCAAGTGCACTGCAAAATTTATCTGACTCTGCACACTAAAATTCCTAGTTATGGTGAGTCGGGATCGAATTCACAGGAAATGTTCAGTTAATTTTTGTAATGCAATTAATTGATGTAAAGAAAATATAAGAGGTTTTTCTTGGATTTTTAGCAATTTAGAAAATAAAATACAAGTAAACTATTGAACACAAATCAAAACAAGCAATTGAAAATGATTAAATTATCGAAGATATGTAAGGTTTGATTTTAGGTTCATTCTCGGCCTAAACATGATCAAGCATCTTTCATCATCCTAACATCTTTAAAACTCTCTTCGGACTATCGATCTGATACTAATAGAATGCTATACTAATTCCAGTTTTCCCTTAAGTTTTGTTTAATCAAGATACGATCATTAATTAAACCCAACTACCGAATAACCTAGGATACGATCTCTATATTTAATTTGGTAGTCGCATTATGATGTGGAAAACAATCAATATAAGTAATAACCTCACATGTTCGGGCTATCTAACCTAACTTATGTTGTTCTTAACGATATGGGATCATTAGGCTCTATTAACAAACATTAAAAATAACGATTACGGATTACATTCAATGTTTTAACAATATGTTCAAAATAGAATAATCAAAATGACATATTAAGATCATTCATCCCAAAACCCAATCAAATCAATACCAACAATACAACAATCCGAAAAGAAATTACAATATTAACATGATAAAATAGCTTAATCGTGACTTGGCATCGACTTCCCCGTTGAACTGACTCAGAAACTTAGCCCTCCATCTCCATCCTCAAGCTATCACTATTGGCCATAATCTCCATCTTCGGCGTTGAATAATAAAGAGAAAACTCCCAAAAAATTGTTGTTGTCTGAAACCTTCCTAAAAAAAACAAAGATCACACTTCTGGTTCCAGCACCTCCTTCTATCTGTTTTTTTCTCCCTGTTGGTCCATGCTATTGTTATATTCTCCCCTTCTGTGTTTAAAGCCAACGTATATTAAACCTCGTTTACTCCTTTGCTACTGTGCGACTGCGTTTTATCTTGGCTTATGTCTCCATGTTGCGCATTTTGCCCTCCTTGCTAGCTTGGTTTTATGCCCACCTTCACGTCATTTTGGTTCTGGTTGGTGTGTCAACTGCTGCGTTCCTTCTTATGTTACCTATCGTTTTGTTTCTTTTGTTCCTCACGTCTGAGTTGTGTCATTTTGGTGTGTGTTATTTTGCTTTTGGTTGTCCCTCTGCTGCACTACGTCGTTTGCTTCTACGTTGCATGTCTTGCTGCATACGTTTTGCTTTCTTCTTTTGCGTCGTACTCCTTCCTAGCTGTCGTTTTTTATCTGCGCTTTGTTGTCGCTTGTGCCTTTTTGTCCTCACCAGCTGTGTGTGCTACTGCTGTTTCATGCTTTTGCTTCCAACCTTTAATCTCACGTTGGGCTATGCAAAATTATTCAATTTCCATGCACGTGCCGTGAGCAACTTCTTTGTGTTTTCATTTTTTTCTTGTCTTCTCTTGCTCTAATTTTTTTTCCTTCTTACTCCATAAAAACAAGTGAGTATTAATCTTTAGAAAATGGCCTAAATATCGCACCTTTGACTCACTTTAACTTCTTTGCTTTGTATTGTGCCTAAAATCACATATAAGTTAAAGTATCTTAAGCAATTTTATAGTAATAATCACTAAGTGTTAAATAATAAATTCATAATCAATCAAGCACCTATCACTGCTATTTAATTTGACTTGTTTTTATAGATTCAATTTTACTTTGGTTTCTAATTTTCTTCAAACCAAAAACCCCCTATTTTACGTATACAGATAATTTAGGAAAGTAATTGGAATTAATCTCTATGGGATCGATCTAAACTTACCGCTATCTATAGTTTTAGTCTGGTTATCTTGGTAGCATTACGATGTGTGATCAAATAGTAATGTAGAGTACACTATTTGTGATGATTTCTTAAGGAAGAAAGGAATTAAACATCAATTGATAGCTAGATGTACTCCTCAATAAAATGGAGTGACAGAAAGTAAAAACATAACAATAATGGATATGGTAAGAAGTATTTTGCATTGTAAAAAGATGCCTATAAGTTTTTGGGCAAAAGCTAAGACATATTATATTTATATTTTGAACAGGTATCCAATTAAAAGTGTTTGTGATAAAACACTAGAAGAAGCATGGAGTGGACAAAAACCAAACCTCAGTCACTTGAGGGTGTTCTATTGTATTGTATATGCACATGTACTACGAGAATTGAGAAAGAAACTTGATGATAAGGTAGAAAAAAGCATTTTATTAGCCATAATCAAGAAAAAAAGGGTTACAAGCAGTATCGTTCAATCACTTAAAAGTTAATTATTGGTTGAGATGTTACATTTGATGAAGAAGAGTTTCAAAGTCTAAATAGCTTTCATCAACTATAGTTTTATGAGAGTTTGATTTCTAGAAATTGATTAGTAGTATTGGTGTGTGTGTATGTGTGTGGACATATATATATATGTGTGTGTGTGTGTGTGTGTACATATCTATATCTATATGTATATGTGTGTGTGTGTGTGTGTGTGTGTGTGTGTGTACTCAGTTCTAAAGGTTGCTAGCATAAGTCTTTTGAAAGAGCATTAGAGAAAGCTTAAAGAACTTGAATAGCAATAGTTTTCTTGTGAGGTGTTCTTGAGTAAAAGACTTGAAACCTTTATCGTTTGTATCATGCTATTTAATTTACTAAATTTTATTGTTGATTTGTCCTATGGCTTTTACCTCTACGCTAGATGATTTTTCATGTCAAAATCCTATGTTCATTAGTTTGTGAATGTTATTTCTTAAAATGCTTTAACATATGTCATTTGCAAAAACTATTGTGAAATATGAGAATCCCCAACTAATAATGGTTGCAACTTTAATTGATATCATCACCTTCCATATTTAATGGGTTTTATTTTAATGTATAGGTTAGATAATTTCATTGATTTTATTTAAATACTAATTTTATTCAAGAAAAAAGGGTATGGTGTAAAATTTTGTGCTGCATAAATGGCTAAGTTTTCGCAGAAAAAATAAGTATGATTATAAAACCTTTGAAGATGCCTTGTTATAATGTATGGACTTGTAGATTACTATAAAGGAGACTTTGTGCATCTACTTTTTCTTCTGCAACTAATAAAGTGTAAACAAATGCTTTTACCATATCCTAGTGTACATTTTCCATACTTTACAAGCTCATTTTTTTCATTTTCAGCAATCAATAAGTATTAGAGTGTAAGCAACCAAAATAATACAAAACAAACATACTAACTTTTATTCAAGAAAAAATGGTATAGTGTAAAGTTTAGTGCTGTATAAATGACTAAGTTTTCATAGAAAAAATGAGTATGTTTATAGATGTGAGATCCCATTTGGTTGGAGAGGGGAATGAAGTATGCCTTATAAGGATATGGATACCTCTCCCTTACAAACGCATTTTCCCAAGGTTTAGGAAGAGCAAAATCGTGAGGGCTTTGCTAGGCCAAGGTCCAAAGCGGACAATATCTGTGGGCGGGTAGTCTAGGGCTGTTACAATAGTATCAGGGCCAGTACCCGAACCGGTGTCTCAACGAGGACACTGAGCCCTAAAAGGGGGTAGAATATGAGATCACATATTGGTTGGAGAGGGGAATGAAGTACGCCTTATAAGGGTATAAATAACTCTCTCTCATAGATGCGTTTTCCTAGGGGTGGGAAGAACAAAACTGTGAGGCCTTAGCTAGGCCAAGGCCCAAAGCAGATAATATCTATGAGCGGGTGGTCTAGGGCTATTACAATAGAACCTTTAAAGATGCCTTATTATAGCGTATAAACTTGCAGATTACTAGGAATGAGACTCTGTGCATCTACTTTTTCTTCTGCTACTAATAAAGTGTAAAAAATGCTTTTACCATATCCTATTGTACATTTCCCTATACTCTACAAGCTCATTTTTTTCATTTTCAGCAATTAATAAGTATTAGAGTGTAAGCAACCAAAATAATACAAAACAAACATGGAATGTATAGATATGATACAAATTAATATCTGCAAGATTTTAAGGGAAAATGCAAAAAATAATCTCTTTAATGAGAACATGTTTCTAGATTTAGCTTTGGATTGATTTGCTTTCCATAGAAGGCAATCCACATGATAAAAGGATCTTCAATTGTTTCCATGTATTGAAAATGATTAATTATATTGAAAAATTAAGACAATTTGGTTATGTCATGGACTATGGGTTAATCATTGATTTATTGTTTCAATCTCTTATTTAAAGATTTTCATAGTTTATTATGAACTTTTATCTCATTAAAAAGTATGTGTCATTGCATGAACTATTAAATATGCTTAAGATTGAGGAGGGATCCTTTAAGAAGAAATCCAATTCTATTTTTATTGAAGATTCTTCCAAGAGTAATAAATAGAGCTCTTCAAAGAATAAACAAAAGAAACAAAAGGCATCTTTTAAAGTAGCACAGTCAAAAGATGGTGTTAAGAAGAATAGCAATGACAAGGTTATGTTTTTACTATGGACTTAATAAATAGTAGAAGAAGAATTGAAAAGCTTATCTTACTAGCCTAGTAGATAAAAAGTTTAAGATAGCTCCATTTTTAAATATGTGTATGATAGAGATAAATCTTGCTAATTTTATTCTACATTTTTGGGTGTTAGATACTAAATGTGGTTCTCATATTTATATTAATATGCAAATGCTAACAAGGAGCAGATCGTAAAAGAAAGGTGAAGTGAGCATGCAAGTTAGAAATGGAGTAAGGTGTTTTATTGGCTTAGGAACTTGTAGTTTAGCTTTGCCTTTTTGGCGTTATACTAGAACTAAATAACTTTTATTATGTGTCATTATAAGAAATACTATTTTCATTTCTTATTTAGATTTAAGTGGATTTGTCTTTATTATTAATAATAAGAGTTGCTCTTTTATAAAGATGATGTTTATTATGGATCTAGATTACTTACAAATTATTTGTATCAATTAGATCTTGAAAGGCCAAACCTTAATATAAATAGCAAGAAAAGAAAGTTAAGTGAACAAAATCCATCTTATTTATGACATAGGTCATATCAGTTTAACTAAAATCACAAAGTTACATAAAGAAGGATATTTGGATCCTTTTGATATGAATCATATGAAACTTGTGAATCTTGTTTATTAGGAAAGAAGACCAAACTACCCTTTAGTGGAAAGGGAGAGCATGCCAGTGAGTTACTAGAGCTTATACATTCAGATATATGTGGCCCATGTCTACTTATACTAGAGGCAGATGCTTATATTTCATTACATTCATAAGTGATCATTCTATATATGGTTATGTATAATTAATGATAAAAATTCTGAATCATTTGAAAAGTACAAATAATTTAAACTTAAAGTTGAGAAAAAAACTGATAAGAGTATTATGACACTTAAATCTAATCGAGTTAATGATTACTTAGACTATAAATTTCTTGGTAACTTAAAAGAGAATGAGATTCTCTTCCTTTTAGAACTCCACAATATAATAGAGTGTTTGAGAGAACAACTATACTCAATTAGACATGGATGTTTTATAATGAGTCATGCAATCCTTCTTGTCTCCTTTTAGGGATATGCCCTTGAAACTACTGCTTACCTTATGAATAGAGTTCCGTTCAAGAACATAGGGTTGAATCTTATTCCTAGATATATATATATATATATATTTGCATTTGTTTTTTTTGTGATTTCTTTTGTTCTTCTTTTGAATCTTGTTATTTATTTCCTTTTATTTGACTTTTTAAGCTCCAATTCTTGTTTCTTTTCTCAAGTAATCATAGCATCCTTTAGGGACTTGTTATACTTATCTTCTATAGCTTGTGTTGGGTATTAATGTAGGAGTGGCGACTTTAACTTTTAATACAGAGCAAGGGTTAGGCTTTTAGTGAGTGTTGGGATAAAAGAAGAGAAGATTTTGATAGAATTAGTGGTTTATATAAATATAAGATTCATATAGTGTGCAGAGACAAAGTTTATGGAGGCTAAATCAAAAGATATTAATAGGTTCAAACTTGGGTATTCAGGGTATTTAAGAGAACAAAATGGTGTAGGTATCTTGGTTTTTAAGAAACTCATACATCATGTTGTGAGGGTAAACATGAATAATGATATGATTTTATCCTTAAAGATTATGGTGAAAGATGTTTTTAATATGGTGTGTACTTATGCACCCCAAGTAAGGTTGCATGAACAATTTAAGTGCTAATTTTAGGAAGAGCTAGATGAGGTGATTCAACATATTCCCCCTAATGATATTATAAGAGGAGACTTTAATGGCCACATAGAGCTATTGAGCAAGTTTTAATCTTTTAAAACCCTCAATATTTCGCAAACCCATCGGTTGTAAGCGTAGTATATGAGGTGTTGATCCCACGAGGAATTAGTGAGCTAAACGAATCCTAACTTGTCTAAGGCTTAAAAATGTAATTAAAATGAAAATAAAAAATGAGCAAAAAATTAAACAATTTAATATGGATAAATTGAAAATTGAAATTCTAAATTAATGTAAGGAAATCAAAATTGAGCACAAACAATTGAAAAATCAAAAATCACACAAGAAAGATTAACCAATTATGAGAAAGGGGGATTTATCCTATTATCTAATGCTAACTTGGTTAATTTTGAGTTAATTTGATATTAAATTTAGAATTTCCAAGGGTGGATTACTCTCTCTCGAGTTGTGATCTTTAACCCTAAATCATAAACCTAATTGAATTGAATTAATCATAAACCCTAATTGAATTGAATTAAGGAATTTGCAATCTCTCAATTAGCAAACAACCTACACACCTAATTAGATCTTAAGCGCTCTAATAGACAATCCGGTTCTCACACGAGATCTCTCTTTATACTGCTTTGATTGTTTGTGTGATCTATTAGATTGTTTAACTCTCATTATCCAACCTAATCATTTTTATATTAGTTTACTCTCTCGATTTATTACCGAAGCATTTAAATACAACAAATAATCATAATACCCAACACATTAACATCAAGAGCAATCAAATTAACATTGATTTAAGAACAAGTCCCTAAAAGAGTTTAGAACATCCTTAAACCCAAATTAATCATCATCATATCCATCTTATACAACAAATGAAAGAGATAACATGATGAAATAAAGAAGTTCACTTAGAGTGGACTAGGAGTGGTAGCAACAACAACAGCTCCTTCTTCCTTTCTCCTCTTCTCTCCTATTCTCTCTCTCCCTTGGTTCTTTCCAAATGTAACAAAATGGAGACTCTCCTAGATTAGGTCATTCTTTTGTCTTTTGGGGGTAAAGACTAGGTTTTACCCAGGCCTAAATGTTTGAAATAACCCTCGAAGTGAGCTCGAAAGCAGTCCTCACATTTGTTATCGTACATGTCACGATCGTGATAGGTAAATCATGATTATGACACTTGAAATTGGGCTTATGTCACGATCGTGACCTGGTCCTGTTTGGTTTATGTCACGACAATGACAAGGGTATCATGATCATGAGCTTAGCTAGCTGCTTCTGTCATAATTGTGACTAGGATGTCACAATCATTGCCTTGAGTTTTCCTCTAAACTTTCTCCAAACTTCTCCGATCTTCCTTACCTGGTCTCAAACACTAACAATCACATCAAAATACCTTAAATGCATAAAACTAAAGCCCAATAATATGCTCTAAACCACATAACACTAAGAAATACAAACACATAATCACACTAACACAATTCTAAACCTAAATTGGACAAATAATCTAATTAATAACTAAAAATATACTAAATAACCATCTAAAACATAATGCAACCTATAGCTATCAACATCCTCACACTTGAACTTTTGCTTGTCCTTAAGCAAAAACAAAACAAAATACAAACATAAACACACCAACCAATAACATATATAAGCACACATATGCAATAATGGTATAATAACATTAAACTTCACTAAACTAATTTAACTTCAAACACAAACCTTCAAGTTGTTCTAACTTACTAACTTATGAAATTTATGTCTAAACACTTCAGACTAAATATACATATTAATCAAGACCTTAATGTCAAATTCATTTACCCCTATCACTTGCACACACACATTGATAATTATTTAGTCAATCAAAATTGTAACTATTCCTATGTAGCTTTTTAAAAAAGTCAAGCTATTCACAAAGATCAGTAGGTTTTATTTATCAAAACACTATTTTTGTTAATTTTTATTGACATTGACCTAGTCTTTTGACGTGAAGGCAAACATTTGTGATGAATGTCCCCCAGTTACTAACTAGGTCATGTTTTATTAATTTGCTTGGTTAGAATGTCATTCTAGCCTTTTGACGCGAAACCAAACATTTTTTATGAATGTCCCCCAGTTCTTAGCTAAATCACATTCTCAGCTGGCTACTAGCTCTATTTATAACCTGAAGGCCAGCGGAATAGTTATTTATTTAAGATATACACATTTTTTCATATTTTATTTCCTACCTTATTTCTTTTGCTAATCATTCTCATGAAAGGATACTAACGATGCTACTTATTCAATTGACCTAAAATTATAAATGTATATGGCTAATTCCTAGGGTGAATGAACTAACATCATGTCCTAATTAACATGCATATTTAATTAAAACGACCTAGGATACTAATTTCATAAGCTAATAAATCTTTACAACCTAAAAGATTATTTTCAAAGCTAAATTGATTCCTTTAAGTCTTAGCCATTAACACATTGACATGACTCACATCATGAAAACCTAAACAAGACTATCATACAACATGCAAAATTCACACTCAAAATAAAATATACAATGCAAACCTTCCTAAACTTAGACAACACATTGCCCTCCATGTGAGAAGAATAAACCTATAAGGTGGGAATAAAACAAAATAATAGGAAAAATATAAAAATAAAATAAAATAAAAAGACAAGGGTTAGAGCATAAGAACTAGTTATGGCAATTGAGGTGGTGATGGTGATGGTTTTGGAGGTGGAAACTTCACATGTTGACCAATGAAGTATTTGTGAATGCTTTGGATGTCTCAGCATTGTCGTCTCTACTCCTTCATTATCTCCTTCAACACCTTGGCATTATTTGCAATTTCTTTGCTAGTGTCTGAAATCGCTTTGAGTACTTTCTCCTATCCAACTGTCTCTTCCTCTCTTGATTCTTCGTTGGTTGATTCCTCCTCTTATTGCGGTGGCGCTGAGCTCAAACTAACTCTCTCGGCTTATTCTTATTTTGCTTTGATATCTTGAAGTTCCATATTATGGGACTTCAAGATCTTAGCTCTCGTCAAGTGACGTGTGTTAAGGAACTTAGGAAAATACACAGCTAGTCCATCGTAATTGACACCATAATAATTTGAAATAGCCATAACCAAATGGCCTATGCCCATATTATTGCTTCTTTTTTTCAGAGTAGCAATAATAGCATTAAAGATATGGGTAGAGGTACAACCTTGGACAATATGATCCATGCACCACAACATGAAAAGTTTCGTAACTGAGCACTTGTTACTTTCTTTTTTTTCAAACACTATTTGACATATGAACTGGTGTAACAACAAGTTTTCGAGACTACAAATTATATTATTGTGGGAATTTTTAGCATCAAAATTATCCAAACCAGTCAGTTTGGTCCAATAACGTGTGGCATAGAAGTCATCATACTGGTCCACTATGGTTGATTCTAGGAATCCCCTTATTTCACACAAGTTCTCATAGTTTAACTCATGTAGTTGACCCCGCAATCGAAACCATATATCCTTAGGGTTAGGTGAAGAATTCTAAGGTGAGTTCTTTATAAATGACATAGTTAAAGTGCATAAATTTTTCCCAATGAATTCTTCCCTGTAAGTTTTCAACCCGTTCTCTCAATCCAATTCTTTCTAATTTTTCAAAATCCAAATATTGACGCATAACAATTTTTTTCAAACTATGGGTTTGGAAATGGTTACCTTCTTCTTTTAAGTAAATCAGAAAAGGCGCTCCGCAATCTGCTGTCCTATTTCTTTATTATTGGCTTGACACTTGAACTTTACCCTTTGATTGAGCACGCTTGACCGTTTACTTAATTCTTAGTCCCATTTAGAATGAGAGTTGTGAAGTATTTAGAGAGATAAAGACTTTTATAGAGAGAAGGGAGAGGATTTGAGAGTTTTTTCTGTGAGAGAGAGAGAGTGTGAGAGTATTATGGGTGATAAAAATGAGGGTAAGAGTGAATTTATAGGTTAGGGAGGAGAAAAGAGGGGTAAAATTGGCAAAATAAGGCATGAAAATCACGTGTCCCATCTTACCTTACTATAGGTCACGATCATGACCTTGTAGGCCACAATCATGACAGAAGGTTCAGAAATGGGTCACACGATCATGACATTGAGAATTTTCACACTCCTTTCCAGTTTTTGATTCTTTCCTTCGTGTCACACCTGAGTTTCTTCCATACCTTATATTTGCACCATCACCTCAGTGTTTTGCCTTCCACACCATTCTCATCTATTGTGACAAAGAAAATTGAATTCATACTTATGCTTGATTTCTTAAAGGTGTTCAACTTATATCGAAAACATAAAAAAATGGAAACCTAATCTAATATGAAAAATGACACACATAAAGTTAAAAATAAGTTTATTCCACAAGGGGAAAACTAATAAACATGCTTAGCACACAAAATACATTGCTGAATTAGAGAAATCTTGACAGCTCACCAAGTAATTGAAAAGACGAGTCCTCCTCTCATAAGAATATGGATTTTAATGAATTATTTTAATTTTTTAAAAATAGATAGTTATTTCCATCAAAGAAAGGGAATCTAATAATGTTTTATCCCTCTTGGTTGCATGATAACGATAATGCTTTTAAATATGTCATTATAATCTTTTCTATAAGACTTCATTTAAAATGTTAGCCTAATAGATCCACTCTAATGCCATTTATTAGTCTTTAATGGCACCCAAGAGGGGAAGGTAGAATTGGGTGTTGACAAATTTTTTTTAAAATATTTATTTACTGTGTTAATGAACATAATTTCTAAAAGGTGGAAATATTATATAATATAATGTAATAAACTTTAACAACATACTTAGGAAATAATGTAAAAAGGGTAAGGGAAGAAAAAAATAAACCAATTTAAAGTGGTTCAACAAATGACCATTGCCTGCGTTCATTCCCAAAACTCTTCTTTGAATTCCACTGTAACTCTTTTTTCAAGATAAAGAATAGCCTTTATACATTCTTTTCTCAATAAAGAGGAACATTTTTACGATCTTCTTTCATAATAAAGAGGAATCTTAATATATATATATATATATATGAGTGATGGGAATATGTCCGTTAGATAAAAGAGTTTAATGGTTTTATAAATAGTGAACTAATATAATTGTATGTCTGATGCATGTGTATTAGTTCACTATCTATAAAATCATTAAACTCTTTTATCTAACGGACATATTCCCATCACTCATATATATATTAATTGTATTGATGTTTATGAGGAGTGCAAACATGTGTCATGATATTATTCTTAGTATAAGGCTTAATATAGTATAAGTAAGGTTGCAAGCTATCATATGTTTTTGCCTAAAAGTTGTGTTTATTTTGCCTTGAGAGTGTTGAGTTCTAGGCTAAGATTTGGATCCATATATGAATGCATAAGGTTTGGTTTAAGGTGAGCCCCAGGGGATGTTGGAAGTGTATATGTTTTATATGGATGCTTAGATGCTCCATATTCATTTGCTATATTATAGAATGATTCTTCACTATGAAGATGCTTTATTTTGACAAGAGTAATGTTGGTGTTTGAAAAACTCCCATAGTTATATATGATTCCATGCATAATATTTGAACTCTTTTTAACTCTTAAAATATTTTCAAGTTTCACTTCCCTTTGTAAACATGGACAATAAGTCTTTGAAAGCATCAACCTCCTTTTTCAATACTTCATTCATATGCTTTAATGCATTTAAGTTATGATTATTAATGATGGCCACACTTTTAAATGCTTTGATATTATGTAATTCACTCTTTTTCTTTTCATTTTCACATATGCATACATATATACTCTTTTAAGCCTCTTTGAGTTGGGAAGATAACTTTTTCTTTTTCATGCTCATAATTTCGTAGCTCTCAACTAGTTTATTATATGATAATTTAACATCAATATCATGATCAGAAGATCTAGATTTAGAGAGCACCTCATCATCATCTTTAGCCATACAGCATATATGACATTATATAGGCTAAATAGATGACCTATATACTAGAAACTACAAAAAAAATATAACGCATTTAAGTTTTAGGATGTTATTAGTTCTATTTTGAAAATGTTAAAGTGTAACATGACACTATAGATAACGTTAGGGACTAACTTAGACATTTCAGGAAATGTTAGGGGAAAATGCTAAGTTATTTTTATTTGAAATGTTTTTTCATTGAAGCATCTATTGCAACCTTATTTTATATGCAAGGAGATATCTAATAAGCTCCTCTAATGGTAGTTTTTTTAGATCTTTGACTTTTTGTATGATCGTTACTTTAGCTTCTCACTATCTTCAGAAGAGACCTAAGTAAATTTCCTACTATTTTAATATTATTATAGGTCTTTCCAAGACCTTTGAAAGCATCAATAATATCAATAAATCTAGTATAAATGATGGTTATGCTTTGTCATACTTTATTTAAAATCATACTAACATTGTCCTCCTTTACTTAATTTGTTTCCTTATGTGTAACTTCTAAAATATGCTAAACTTCATGAGTTGCTTCAGATATAGAGACCCTATTGAATTCATTTCTTTCCACTACAAAAAATAAAATATGAATAGCATCACTATTAAAATAAGTTAGTCTTTTGTTTTAATGATCCCATTCCTCTTTTAATTTAGGAGCTTTTCTATCATATATCATTTTAGTAGGAATGAATGAACCACTTATGATAATTTCTTATAAATAAAATTTTTGGCTTTTAAGAAAATTTTCACTTTTATTTTCTAATAAAGAGAGTTATTTCCATCAAAAAAGGGGGCTTAACTAATATTTTATCCCTCTTAGTTGGATGATAATGATTATGCTCCTAAGTATTTCATTATAATCTTTACTATATGATTTTGTTTGAAATACAAATCTAATAGATTCATTATAATTGTAACATCCCACTACCATAGGGTACGCACCTAAGTTTTTAGGAACATAACCTACGATAATGATATGTTGGAGCAATAACACATCTAACTCACACATGACATCATCTCACATACTCGAAATCGATATCATTTTCTCTCAGAAACGTTCACTTCATTCACTGATAAAACATACATTGTTCTTCTCAATGATCGTTTACAAAA
>JAOQMS010042485.1:0-13663 GCA_027563885.1 Erythroxylum longipes
GTGAAATATCTGAAAATTATTGTTATTTCATATTAATTGTGATTATTATTTATTATTTTGATTTTTGGAGATAGGGTTAAAAATATACAGTATAATTGTACAAAATGATAATAGCCAATTTTGCAATTTTAAAAAAAATTTAGGGACTATTTCATAAATTTAAAAAATTAATCGAAACGGTATCTAGTATTAACCGGTACCGGTACAGTATCGTACTAGAAGCTAATCTGATACCAAGTTCAGAACGGTATTTATAACATTGATACATAGGCTATTAATTGGTTAAAGGTTTTCAGTTTTTTCTTTGACATTGGTTTTGTAGGTTTGATGTTTTGTTCTTATATAACTAGGATTATTGCTTATTGGCATGACCTGACTATGGTTATAGCGGTTGTGTTTGGCATAATTATGCCATTGCAAATTATAGTTTTATGTTTCCCTATTGGTGTTCCATTTTATCAAATGTGCTATGTTTCTTACTTGATAGAATTTACTGACCAGACAAAGGATGTACTATTTGTTCTTTGTTTTAAATCAATATTTGAAATGTCCATCTGATCAAATGTTAGGAAATCCTGTTTTGCCTTTATCCCTTACACAACTTAACATTCAAAATCTTTATCTCCATTGTGCAGGAAATTCCAATAAACAATCCAATATATTTAATGTTAGGTACATCATTTGGATCAGCAGCAGAGGGAATTGGATTGAAGGCTCTTGAATTTATGTATGGTTTCCAGTGGACCCAGGATATAAAGAATGGTACAACTCTTTCGATTATAAATGTCCCCAAAAGATTTTAATGCACAAGTTTCGTATTTATACGACCAACAAGTTTTATCAACTTTTCCCGATGAGCATATCTATGGAATTAAGTGTGTTAGGTCTAGGAAAGCATTAAATGATTGGGACCAAGCTTGTACTCATATTATTTAAAGAAGAGATTTTTTATTAAATATGTATTAGTATAAACATCTTAGGTTCTACATGAAAAGGTTATCTCGTCTGCTATTTAACATTATTTATTTTATTTTTTGTTAGCTTATCAAAATCCATTCTTCCATGAGATATGATCCAAAGCGCATAGTCCAGTGGGTGCCAAGCCAAAATACAATCAGAACTGCTAGAATTGCCTCAAAGAAATTGTTAAGGTATCTTTATTTTGTTTTATGCTCAAGTCATTCTACTTCCAATTTGATCAATATTAAGTTTTTAAATTCTGTATGTATTAAAAGCTGCTTTGTTATCTGTATTATACCTCTTATATATTATTTGTAGGAGGGCATGAGCAAGATCTGAAGACTCACTTTGTGCCTGCTCCATTAGACAGAAGCGAGCTAAAAGAAAGTCTTCAGCAATTTTCAATTTCCAAAAGCCTGCTTTTGATCATCAAAAGTTTGTAAAAAGAACAACAATATATCCTCTGGAGCACAGTCCTGCGCACTATTTGCTTTGTGTTCTACCAAATGATTGAAGCTTTAAGGCACCTAACTTACAGAAAGTAGTTTAGAGCATTAGCAACTCTAATCACCGTTACAATATTAAAGTTGTCATTAATATCTTACATAAGAAGAATATTCTTTTTGTTAGTATAATTTAATGATAGTTTATTTTTTATATATAATTGTTGATATTTTGAATTAATAATATTTTATACGATTTATTCGTATAATAAATTCATAATAAAATATATATATATATTATATACAAAACATATTGTTCAATATCATCAATTAAAAATGTAAAAAATAATATATCGTAATATTATTAAAAGCATAGCAAATGATATTTGGCTACGTTGTGTAAAGTGTAGCAAAAAACATTTAGCTACGTTATATAAATTTTTGCTATGTTTTCTAAAAATGTAGCTAAAAACATTTAAAAAAACTTAGCTAAAAACTTGGCTAGGATTTTTGAAAACGTTGCCTATAGCTTCTAACTACGGAAATTTTACAACATTTTGTTTAACGAAACAAGAACATAGTTAAAAATTATAGGTGACGTTTTTTAGACATTAGTTACATTTTTTTAAGCCAAAAATCAACTTTGTTGTAGTGTAGATTCAACAAAATAAGAAATGAAAGGTCACAGGGTGACATGTCCAACAAGAAAATGTCATTTTTTTAAATCAAAGAACCAACATTTTGTTAAGCTCATTTCACTTTCTAGACGTCCTCAAGAAATGCCCATAATAACGAAACTTTACAGTCTTCCAACATCTCACTTTGTTTGACCTCCATTTTTACAGCTGAAGTAAATGAGTTGATCAATGAAGTAAATGAGTTGATTAATGTCTATCTTTGAGTTAAGACAAGAAACTCCGGAAACTTCCTTAATCTCCATTCAGATAAGCTTCATGCCTGCGAAAGTTCTCAAATAATTAGCTAGCTCAAAGATTTGCGTACAATTCCGTCCATCAATTCTTGATAGGTTATATCAATTCCCTGTCACTCGTTCAATTGCTGATGTTTCTCATTTTGTTCACTGATCAGGCATTTTAGTTCTTCTTCAAGCACATGAGAATCTCCTTATTTGTCTCGCAAATTTTGGCATTTCATGGTTCTTATTTTATTGTGTTTAAAATGCATTATAAATCACGCTAATTAGCAGTGACCACTTTGATCATAATAATTTAAAACAGACGGGACTTATTTTGGATCTTATTTTCTTTGGACGAGCAAAAACAATGAAAAATCTGGTGTTTCCTCATGACAATCGACTGGACTTGGTTGCTCATTGTTCATATTTCTTATTGGAGTGAAGATGGATCCGATGTTGTTATTTAGGATAGGAAAAAAGGTTATGAACGTCAGTGCCGTGACCATTCTCACACCTTCATAGATACGAATTAAGGAAATACAGTGACAATTATCCAATGTCTCTCCAGTTTTGTTGTCATTTCCTACCTCGTAAGTGACTTGAAACTGATAAAATTTGAAACTTGGGGATAGGGCTATCTTCTGCATTATCCGATGATGTTTTAAGCGTATTTCTCATAGTTTTCTTACCAATAATTGGTAAAAATTCTCCAAAAATAAAAATAGAAGATGGAGCGGCAATTCTTGCCCTTTATTTTAGTCACCCTTTTCATTAGCCAACCCATTTTGGTTTGGATAGTCGAAAGGATTCTTGAAGGGAGACGACTCAACTCTTCCACCACTCACCTTTTAATGGTATTCGCCTTATTACTTGCAGAGTTGTATTTCCATTTATTCCATCAAGTTCAATATAGAGGCCCTTTCATCGTGGGATTAGTTGTGCCTTCAAGACTACCTTTAGCATTTGCTTTGGTAGAGATATTGGAGTCAGTTACCTTAACTGCCCTTGTACCCCTATTCGGCGCAACAGCAAATATGCGGGCAGATCTTTGGCTGATTATTTGTAATTTTTATAATATCAAAATTTTCATACTCTTCATGATCTTAATTCTCATGGTTAATTCATAGCATGTGGTGCAACTTGCTGTAGTTGATGCTGTGGTACTTACTTTCATAGTGACTAGCAAAGGGATCACTGAGCTTATCATGTTCCCTTTTTTGAGGGACCTTGCGGTAGTACGCAAGTTTTAACTATCATTTTTCCCCCCACCAAGATAATAGATATCATCGGTGGTTGCTAATTGCATTTTTACTGTGAGTGAGTTTCGAATTCTATCTTGTATTCACATGCCTAAAAATATAAACAATATCTTAAAACTATTGAATGCGATATACCCTACTAAAGAAAGCCCCGTCTATTTGTATGCTCTTCATCTTATCGAGCTAATTGGTGAATTCACTCCAGTGTTCTATGCCCACCCGAAGAAAAAACTAGCTGTTAACTTCTACTCCCAAAACATCTTCTAAGCCTTCAACAACTAGGAGGAGATAAAAGTTTGAAAAAGAGAGAAGTTAGACAAAAGTGGTCTGATTTCTCATTTACTGGAACTGAATTTTATTCAAGCATTTCAATAAAAAAATAAAAAATAAATCTTAAAAATCATAAGCAATGCTAATCAAAATAGGAAATCAAATCTTAAAACAGAAATTCAAAAACATAACAGAGTAGATACTTGACAACTTAGCAAATCTAATATGTAGGACAAGATACAATCTTTCAACACTCCTTGTTTCTTTTGCTGCAAATTCCTAACTCAGCTCTCAAGTCTTCAAATCTAGCTTTAGACAAAGCCTTTGTCAAAATATCGACTAGCTGTCCATCAATCCTGCACTGAACTAGAACAATCTCCTTGTTTCTTTGTATTTCTCTAACAAAGTAAAACTTAATTTTAAAATGCTTAATCCTACCATGAAATACAAGATTGCTAGAAATAACAATGGTAGCCTAATTTTCCACAAAAATTTCAGTTACTTTCCTCTAGTCATGTTTTAAGTTTGTAAATCAAGGTTTATGGTTGAGAAAGTTATATTTTTTAATTCTAAAAAAAACTGTCTCAATCATAAAGCTCAATTTAGCAGCAATATATTCTGCTTCTACTATGGATTGAGCAAAAACATCCTACTTTTTAAAGCTCCAAGAGAAATAACTTGAACCAAAATTAAATAAGTAACCTGAAGTACTTCTCACATCACCATAGGATCCTGCCCAATCATTGTCAAAAAATTCAAATAAATTCAGCTTCTCTGATTTTTCAAATCAAATCCCAAAATCCACAGTGTCTTTAATGTATCTAAGCACTCTGTTTGTAGTTTTGAGATGAAATTCACTAGCACAATGCATAAACCTAGACAACAAATTGACATGACACATTATTTTAGGTCTGGTAGCTGTGATACACATCAAGTAACCAATAAGACTCCTTTAATGCCCTTCATCAACCTTCTCAGCTATATCATGTTTACCTCCACGTTGAACTTTTTAAGCACCTCTTTTGCATATTTTTGTTTTCCAATGAAAACTTGTTATTTTAATTGTTGTATTTCCATACGAAGAAAGTATAACATATCTCCCAAATTAGTCATCTCAAACTCCTCCATCATTTGACCTTAAATTGCTACACCAAATTTAAATTGCTTCCTGTTACAAATAAATCATCAACATATAAAGAAATAACAATTAGATCATTATCTACAACCTTCACATATAGAGTTGATTCTCTATGACTCTTCTCAAAGCCAATATACATTAGTTAATTATCTATTCTACTGTACCAAACTTTTAGAGTTCATTTTAGGTCATACAAAGCCTTTTTTAGCAAATAAACCTTGTCTGCTTCTTCTTTAACTATAAAATCTTCTAGTTGCTCGACATAAATCTCCTTCTCTAAACTTTAGAAAGGTTGATTTGACATGAAATTGATAAATTCTCCATTCCTTTTGAGTTGCAATGGCCAAAAGCATCCTTATTTTGTCAAGTCTTGCTACTAGTGCAAACGTTTTTGAGAAATCCACTCCATGTTGTTGAACATACCTTTTAATCATCAATTTTGCTTTATATTTGTTGACAGAACCATCAGTGTTTAGCTTGGTTCTGAACACCTATTTTACTCCAATTGGCTTTTTGTGACTTGGTCTATCTACCAAAATCCGTCTAATTTTTCAATCATTCTCAACTCCTCGTCTATTGCAACAATCCATTTTGTATCCTTTGCTACCTCTTCATAACCTGCAGGCTTAAGCACAACAATATTACATCTTTGATAAATATTTGAGAGCAATTTTGTACCTCTAATTGGAACGTCATCAACAGAATCATCAACTTCTCCTTTTAAATCAAATTTCTTATTTTCTACATTTTCTACTTCTGATTTATCCCAATTCCAATATGCAAGTTCATTAAATTTATTATCTCTGTTGACTGTCACCTTTCTAGTCAAGGGCTGGTAGACCTTATACCCTTTGGTGATGCCACTATAGCCGATAAGAATCTCAACTTCAGCTTTTTGATCTAACTTGTCTCTTTTCACGTCAGGAACATACATGTAATAAATGCACCCAAACACCTTCATATTCTCAAAAGAAGGTTTATAGCCAAACCATTCTTCAAATTGAGTTTTTACTTTCAGCACCTTTGTAGGCAGTCTATTGAGCAAATAGACTGTAGTTTTGACGGCCTTTACCCAATAACATTTAGGCATCTTCTTCTCGAACAAAAGGCACCTCTCCATCTCAATCATTGTCTTATTTTTTCTCTCACTCACATCATTTTGTTGTGGTATATAAGTGACTGTCAACTGATGTTCAATGCCTATATCTTCACAAAACCTGTTAAACTTGTCAAAATTATGTTAAGTTCCATTATTAGACCTAATCACTTTGATTGTGTGATCACTCTAATTTTCTACCTAATTCTTAAACTTCCAAAATACCTCAACAACTTTAGATTTGTGCTTCATGAAGTAAACCCAAAAAAGTCGATTGAAATTATCAATAAAGGCTATATAATACCTGCTGCCATTCAGGGATAAGGTTTTCATTGGACCGCACATTTGTGTGAATAAGTTGGAGCTCTTTATTGTTCTCCAAGCCTTGTTGTCCGAAAATCACAATCTGGATTGTTTTTCCATTTGACAATTTCACAGAATTCATCTCCTTTAACCAGGGTCGTTCCTAACATCTTATAGGCCCTGGGTGAAGGAAAAAAAAGGCCTCGCTAAATTGACAATAAACAAATATTTAAACTTTAAAAGTATATTTTATTATTAAAATTTAATATCTATACATAAGTGACTCAATACAAGAAATTAATTTCTAAAAATACAAGAATTAACATACTTAGGAGAAAAAATATTAAATTATATTCTAAGTTATTAACTATTCTAAGTTTGTCAAGTCAAATATTATCCTCTTCTGCAAGTGTGGAAATGATTGAATATTATTTTGTCAAGCAATTAGATAAATGTAGTAAATCATATTAACTATTTACGGTATTCTTTAATTATCTAATAATTTTTATTAAATTTTAAGTAATAAAAAATTTTCTTTTTGTGGGAATTAACATAATGGTAAATGTAGTATATCATATCAACTATTTACGGTATTATTTAATTGCCAAATACTTTTTATTGTATTTTATTAAATTTCAAAGTAAATTTAATATTATGTTAATTTAAATAAATATAAATAAAATAAAAAGAATAAATTTTGTGACACTTAAATAATAATATATAAATAAATAATTCTTTTTTAGAATATAATAAATTTAGGGATGTATAATAAAAAAAGGGTTGTAGTAGATGAACTACAAGTGTTTTTTTAAAAAAAAATTAGATGAACTACAAGTGTTGCATTGAATTATCGCTCCAATATTCAAATATTTAATAAGATAAAAATAAATAAATAATCAGGGACTTTACCTTTAAATTATCACTCAAAACTTAGAAGTCAAAATCGTGAAATTCTTTTACTACTAAATTTTAAGTTGAGTATTTTAGATTTATATGTTAATAGAAATAAAAAAATTTAAGTAGAAAAAATACTCCTAAATGTTTCAAAAGAATTTATAATTGCGGGAATTTAACGTTAACTTTTTAAACACGGCAAGAGATATGCTAAAAATTTTGCCTCTTCCATTTCTCTCTAACAAGTACTAAACGAGGCTTAATAAAAATGTTGGAATGGTAATTAATAACCTTTAACGAAAATCTATAAAACAATGGAATGACTGAATGAGAGTTGAGAGTAGGGCATAAAAGAGAAATAAATGCCAATGTGGAGCTTACGCAAGAGAGTATAATCAGTGGACTAATATTTTAAGAAATAGAACATACAAGATTTTTGGGATTTAATACTCCTTTGCAAACCCTTCACGATGGTGGGCCAGGGTTAGGACTGCCTTTAACAATAGGGAAATCCAGCAGAAGCTTATTCTTATGCATATAATTAAGTGTAGCACAATGAAAGTGTCCCAACCTCTTGTACCAAAATTCTTATTGGTCAAATGAGCTGGAATATGCCCAGGTATTATCCTGAACTAATCCAATTGAAAAACTCTTTTCATCCTCACAGAGAATAATTCATAGTCAACAGGGATATCACATAAGTTTTTATCTTTGAATACCACAAAATAATTCTTTTCAAGTAACTGTCCAAAACTTAACAAATTTTAATCAATCAGGCACAAAAAATACATCTAACATAAGTTTTATATCTGAAGGAGTCTCAATTGCCACATTCCCTCAACCTTTGACTTCAATAAGTTATCCATTTCCAATTATGACCTTCGAAAATTTTGTTTGAAGATCTTTAAACATGGACTCATCAAATGTCAGAAAATGAGTATAATCACTGTCGATTAGTCAAGGATATTTGCTGTTCTTTTTTCCCATCTCTGCTGTTGTCACCTTCCTTCTTATTTTTCTTGTTCCAATGCTGCCTTTGGCTTCTTCCATCTTGCTGAATCTACTCCTTTTCTTTGGCTTTGAATGCTTCTTCTGTCACATTTTCTTTTCTCATAGCCCTTTTTTGCTTTTAAGCTTACAAAGCATTAACAAGCTCAATCAAAGAAATTTGTGTAAGGTCTCTGCACTCTTCAAGAGATGAGATCTTTGTACCAAGACCTGTGAAACCTTAGCAGAAAAATGAAAGATGAAAGAGAAATCACTTTATTCTCAATTTATTAAGAAGATGTGCAGTGTCCAGTCTTTTTTATAATAAAAGGCCTAACAAACTAACAATTAGGAAAAAGGAAAAAAGAGTAGAAAGACTAAAGTGTGCTCACGAACTAAACAATAACCGTATAACAAAACAAACTATACAGAGCAGTATGTACAACTTGTTACATCCCCCCTCAATTTGGAGCTTGGTGAACATCGACTAAGCCCAACTTAGACAGTAGAAAAGAAAAGAAAATAGTAGGTAGTGGTTTAGTAAACATATCTGCAAGCTTCTGTTTGGAGGCAAGATGTTGAGGAAGGATGAGGCCAGCCTTGAATTGATCTGTACCAAATGGCAGTCGATTTCCAAATGCTTGGTGCGCTCATGAAAGACTAGATTTGTAGTGATATGGATTGCTACTTTGTTGTCGCACCATAGGGGAATGAGTTTCGACACTGTAATCTACAAATCATGAAGAAGATAGGTTATCCAAAGCAGTTCACAAATGGTTGAGGATATACTCCAATACTCAGCTTCCGCTGAAGACCTAGAAATTGTGGATTGTTTCTTCGTTTTCTAGGAAATCAAGCAAGAGCCAAGAAAAATGCAAAAGCCAGTTAGGGAACTTCTGGAATTTGAACATGTGGCCCAGTCGGCATCACAGAATGCTTGAAGGTGGAAATGAGGGATGGCAGAATAAAAAAGACCTGTGGATGGACAACCTTTAAGGTATTTAACTAGATGAATCATTGCTTCCCAATGCTGTGAACATGGAGTCTGTATATATTGGCTGAGTTGCTGCACTCCATAGGTAATATATGGTCATGTGAAACCTACGTATAACAGTCTACCAACAAGCCTTCGGTATTGATCAGGATTAGGTAGAAGAGAACCTGTATTTTCATGAAGCTTAATACCTAGAGGTAAAGGAGTGGTGGTTGGTTTGGCAGCTGAAAGACCCATATCTCTGATGATGTCCAAGATGTATTTCCGCTGGTTAATGGAAGTGCCTTAGGCAGACCTAACAATTTCCAAACCCAGGAAGTATTTGGCATGTCCAAGATCTTTGATGGTGAATTGTCATGCAAAAAGTCTTAAATGCAGTGATATCAGCTTCAGTTGATCCAGTTATTAAAACATCATCCACATAGATCAAAAGAGCTAGAAAAGAACCTCTGGTGGACTTAATAAAAAGGCAATGATCATGTTGTGATTGTAGGAAACCAAACTGATTCAACTAAAATGTAAACTCATGATTCCATTGCCTTGAAGCTTACTTAAGGCAATATAAAGATTTTTTTAGTTTGCAAACTTACCCTATATTAACTTTTAAATAACCATCCGATGGTACCATATAGACTTCTTCATCTGAAGTGCCATGCAAAAATGCATTGTTAATATCAATTTGATGCAGGGGCCAGGAGTATGAAGATGCAATGGCTAATAATAATCTGAAAGTAACAACCTTTGCAACAGGAGAAAAACTGTCTGTATAGTCTATGCCCTCAATCTGGTTATATCCTTTTGCTACAAGTCTGGCCTTAAATCTATTAACACTACCATCCAGATTCAGCTTCAATTTATAGACCCACTTAGAGCCAATGGCTCTGTTACCTTCAGGTAGCAGAGTCAGCTCCCAGGTATGGTTAGTTTCAAGAGTGTTAGTTTTAAGAGCATCTTACTGCATTGCTTTGAACCAATCTGCATTATCCTTAGCTTGATTATAGGACTGAGGTTCATAAACATTAGATAGATTAGCTAAAAAAGATATGTATGTATGTGGAGGTGAAATGTGTGGGTGTAACAGAGGTAGAGGGGTTAGAGCCGAAAGATGTAGGACCTAAAAACATAAGAGGATCTGTTACAACTGAATCTTCCTTAGCACAGTAAGTTTGGCATATAAACTCATCTAACTAGGCAGGTTTATGTTTTGCCCTAGTACTTCTCCTAAGAGAATCTCCATAATCAACTTGGTTTTCAGGGGGAGCCATGAAAGGGTCAGCATTATACTCAGAAATTTGTTCAGGTATGGAGGAGGGCTGGGAAAGAGAGATAGGTGCAATAGAATAGGTATCAAGGTCGATTGGTATAGAGGGTAAGGGTACAGGAGGTGTGGAAGGAGACATATACTTGTATGGAAAATGAAGTTCATGAAAAACAACGTCCCTAAATACCAAAGTTTGGTGAGTTTCAAGGTTAAACAGTTTGAAAGCCTTCTGGCCTAAATTGTAGCCAATAAAGAGACATTTGGAGGCTCTTTAGTCAAATTTGTCTTTGTGAGTGAAGTGTTAGTGGCAAAGCATAAACAATCAAATGTCTTAAGATGGGTATAATTAGGTGGCTGACCAAATAAGAGTTCATAAGGTGATTTCCAATGTAGGAGTGTAGAGGGTAATTTATTGATTAAGTAGGTAGCGGTTAAGATGGATTCCCCCCAAAATTGTCTAGGTAGAGAGGCTTGAAACATGATTGCTCTTGCAACCTGCAAGAGATGCTTATGTTTCCTTTCTACAACCCAGTTTTGTTGGGGTATATAGACACAAGACTTTTGATGCACAATTCTTAACTCATTAAGAAGATGTTGACAATCCTTACTTAGAAATTCAGCTCCATTATCAGTTTTAATTGCTTTTCAAATT
The DNA here is from genome assembly GCA_027563885.1 of Erythroxylum longipes. Classification (NCBI taxonomy): domain Eukaryota; kingdom Viridiplantae; phylum Streptophyta; class Magnoliopsida; order Malpighiales; family Erythroxylaceae; genus Erythroxylum; species Erythroxylum longipes. The sequence continues at coordinate 11,174 of JAOQMS010042485.1, forward strand.
GAGTAGTTATCATTTTGAAGAAAGTTGTTAAGATATGGACTGCCTGAGATTTATGACTCATTAAGTAGGTCCAAGTAGCCCTACTGAACTCATCAACTACTGTTAAAAAAAAGTGTGTGCCCGATAAGGATTTTTGTCTATTAGGGCCCCATATGTTTACGTGAATCAACTAAAATGTTTCAGTTGTATGGTCTTGCTTGAAAAAAAAAAGATAACCTCTGTTGTTTAGCCATAGGACAAATATCACAAACTTGATCTAAAACTTTCTCTTTATTTCCAACACATTCAACTTGTTTCAATACATTAGTAGATGGGTGACCTAACCTTAAATGCCAAATTGAATTCAATGAAATTGAATTAACAACCTCATAAATAGACTTTTCAATACATGAAGTATTCTTCTGGATAGTTTCCTTACAAAAGGAAATCCTATCTAATATGTATAATCTCCCAACTACTCCCCCCACAGCCAATATCCTCTTAGTCTTCAGGTCCTGTATAGTACAGTGGGAAGCAAAAAATTTGAAAGCAATCAAAGCAGTGTTGGCTAATTTATTAATAGAAATCAGGTTGTATTTAAAGGTTGAAACATGCAAAGCTTGAGTTAGAATAAGGTCAGGATGTAATAAGATATCTCATATATGATGAACTGATTTCAATGAGCCATCGGGGAGATAAACAGGAGTAAATTTATCAACAATAACTGGGTTTTTCAATAAACTGTGATCCACACACACATGATTAGTAACTCCTGTATCTAATATCGGAGATCTTGGTTCTAAAGAGTCTAGGCAAGTCAAAGCTTTAAATAGGATCATACCTGCAAAGTCGTTCAGGTAGGCAAAATTCACCATGATTGGATCTGTTGGAGCATTCCCTTTCATCAGCTTCAGCAGCTCTTGCTTGATTATTTCAACCAGGTAGGGATTCTTGCTATCCTCCTCTGTTTCTTGTTTAATATCAACAGAAATTGTATTACCAGCAAAGGATTTGCCTATGGTTTTCCCCCTTCGTTCCTGCAGTTCTTTATACCAGTCGAGAACCCCATGTAATTTAAAACAGGTGTCCTTTTGGTGCCCATTTTTCCTGCAATAGTTCACTCTTATCTATAGTCCCTCCCTTTTGCTTCTGTTTGCCCTGACTATTAGCGTTTTCAATTTGTTTTCTATTCAGTTGTGTTTTAACCATCATTGCATTGGCTTCTACCGATTCAAAATGTCCAAAATTCACTTCCCTCTGCTTATCTACTCATAAGACAATGGAGTATGCCTTATCAATGCTAGGTAAAGGATCCATGCTTAAAATCTGGTTTCTCACGTTGTCATAACCCTCATTCAAACCCATTAGGAATTGCATAAGTTGATTAAGGGAGACTATATTAGCCTGACCTTTCCCATTATCACAAATACATTGTTCTATCATCCCATATGTACAATGTGGGATAGGCATAAGACATACAAATTCATCCCAGAGTTTTTTTAGCTTAGTGAAATACTTAGCTACTGATAAATTTCCTCGAGAGATGGAACTGATCTCTCTTTGTAATTGATAAGCCAATGGCCCATTAGACTTCCCAAATCTCTCCTCTAACTTTACCCGTAACTCTCTGGCTGAGTTTGTGTAGATAAAAGCTTCAGCAATTTCTTTAAAAATATTGTTTAAAATCCACGATCTCACCATGTAATCCACCCTATTCCACTGAATAAACTCTACTAATTGGGTTTTGGGTAACTCCCATCTAAAAACCCTAATTTCATTTCGCTCCTAGAGCGATTCTAATAGATCTACTTCAACTTAAATAGTTGTCGCCAATCAAAAGGGAAAGCACAATAGTCATACTTGGGTGATCAGACCCTTGCAACTGAAGAGGACACTCGTCTCCATATACTTGACTTCTTTGGAGAGTTTTAGACCCCGCTTCATTTGTGGTGTGATCCATTCGAAAACCCAGAACTATCTGCTACTAGATCTGCTCAGAAGCAAGCCTGATTGAGAACCGTTCTGGCTCTGATACCACGTACCAAGACCTTTGAAACCTTAGCAGAAAAATGAAAGATGAAAGAGAAATCACTTTATTCTCGATTCATCAAGAAGACGTACAGTGCCCAGTCCTTTTTATAATAAAAGGCCTAACAAACTAACAACCCGGAAAAGGGAAACACTACAACAAAATTGCGTATTAGCGTCGGAATATTTCTGACGCTCAAAAATCCGTGGCTAATTACCGACGGAATGTCCCCAATCTGTCGGAAAATAGAATGTTTTACCGACGGAAACAAAATTCGTCAGCAATACTGTAAGAAAAAATTTAGCGCAAAATCTCTGACAGAAACTAGCGACGCCAAAGGTGTCGGCAACGGAAAAAAATGCGGGAATCGTTCCCGCAATTTAATTGCTTCGCCATTTACCGACTGTATAGCACTCCGTCGGTATTTAGCTTCCAGTTACCGACGACAAAGCCTTCCGTCGGTACATGTTCGATTAATATAC
>JAOQMS010042486.1:0-13662 GCA_027563885.1 Erythroxylum longipes
CACCACCCTCGCGGGGCACGGATTTGGATATCACCGTCGATATCGGGTTCGGGTCCAGCGGGAGTGGGGTGTTACAACTAGTCCATTATAAAACAAACATAGTTTAGTCTAATCATCTTCAACTTTGAGCATCTACAACCTTTTGACTTGAAATGTTAAACAAACTACCTATTGTTGATAGGATTATACGGTTTACTGATCTCACTAATTGGTATTGTCTCTGCAAAAGTGTTAAGGATACTTGGAAATCTTTGATGTTGAAGTGTTTGATTAGGGAATTTCTAGAGGATTTAAGCTAAAAGCCTTAATGTGCTGATTTGGGATTTTAAAATAAAACCATTAAATGGTGCTTTTTTTAATCTCTTTTTCTTTCTTGGTCATAATGATTTGAAATGAAAGGAACAACAGAATCTTTCATGACAGGTTCCTCACCATTGAACATTTTAATGTAACATTATTGCAATTGATTAAATCTCACATTAGCATCCATATACACAAGTGGTATATCCTATTCAATTGCAAGTTGATTGTAGTGGTACTGTTGATGACTGCCTTTTTTTATGATTACCTTTTATGGTTTAATTCAATTTAACTTTTCTCAAGAACTATAGTACTTATAATATGAACTACTAGTAATAAAATAGTTATATTTTTTTTATAAATTGTAGTGGCATTCCTCCATTGATTTTCCTTAAAAGTCCTAAAATTCCTTTCATGCCAAGTATAGTAAATTAGATAGGACCATGTAATTTAGAGTTACTTCCTATCATCCTTCCTCATTCCTAGTGGCTTTAAGATCCATTGGACCATATGGTTCCATCCTGTTGGAGGATCTAGGGTCTCACATTTAATCAAAATATCCCTTTAAATAGGGCTTGTGAAAGAGCGTATAAAAAAGAGATAAATAATTGATTCATTACTCTAATTTCAAAGCTTACAGGTTAGATTCCTAATAGATTGGATCCAAGAATTGATACTATCCAGGGTGGACAATCTCTTCTTTATAGCTAGCTATAAAGTGGAGGAGATTTTGGGAGAGAGCAGATTATTCCAGACCTAAACGACTTTAGTTCCAGTAGGTCTGAGCATGTTCCTATAACACTTTGTAGAGAAATACTTGATGAACATATCTGCCATATAGCCTTATCCTGAGCTAAAGAATTAGGTTAATATTATAGGGCCATGTTAGGAAGACAATATGCAAACCTTCCTTCTTTTATCTAATCGTTAGCGTATATTAGGGAGTTAATCTTATCATCATCTCAGAAGAACATCCTAAAAGCACTGTAATTGGATATCTGGTACAATAGACTCCTGAGACTCTATTTGTCAAACGTAATCTTAGCACCATCTAGGAAGAACATCCTAAGAGCATTGTAAATGGAAATTTGGTACAATAGACCCTTGGGACTTTAGTTGTCAACCTAAACTGATGATAAAGAGCCATCTCTAATGAAGATTTTAATAAGAGATTGAAGAGAGGACCTGAGCTAAATTATCTACTTCATGGATCAAGAGGAATTTTCTCTTGCTTTGGCATTCCAGAAGTTGATGCCTTTTAAATAATATCCATTCACCCATTTAAAACAAAGTGATGATTTATCTGTGATAATTCTCCAAACATACTTAGCAAGGAGAGTAGAATTCATTAGCTGCAAGGAGATGAGTCCTGAGCCCCCTTCCTACTTGGTTAATTGTACTATGTACTAGCTAACTTTGGAGAATGGTTTAGTTAGCATGTCTTTAGTCCACAAAAGTTTTTAATCAGCTTTTTAATATTATTGATGAGCTTTTTAGGGAGTGGGAAGTGTAAGGCCCAATATGTGACCAAATGTGAAACTCCTAATGTCAAAAGTTGTAATCTGCTTGAGAAAGAAAGTACCTTGCTCTTCTAGTTTCCAATCTTAGAGATGATTTTGTCAAAAAGCCTTTAATAGTATTCATATGAAAACTTCCATAAAGTTATTGGTACTTTAAGGTACCTAATAGGAAGAGAAGAAAAAGGGATACTAGTTAACTACATTAATTCTCTTCCCAATTATTCATAATTCCTAATGAGAATTATTAAACTTTTCCTTTTATTTATACTTAAACTGGAGATTATGTTGAATTGTTCTAGAGATTCATTAAGCATTAGATGAAGACTTATTCCTATGATAAAAAGGAGCACATTGTCAGCAAAAAGGAGGAGTGTGATTTCCTGTTACGTACATTTCTTATGATATTTAAATCCTTTCTTCTTGATAGCATTATGCTAAATGATTCTTATAAGAACTTCCATAACTATAGTAAAGAGGTAAGGGGACAAATGGTCCCTTTGCCTAAATCATCTTGCTTTTCAGAAAAAATAGTACGCTTACTCATTTGTCATCACACTATAGGAAGTGATATTGATGTAGGCTTGGATCCAAGAGGTATATATAGATGGAAATCCAATTTTTTGGAAGATTGTAAGTAAGAAGTCCCTATCTAAAGAATCAAAAGCCCTGTGGATATCAATTTTAAATGCACAGCTCCTCTCGACTTCAATGACCTTGTATTGCTTAAACAAATCCTGAAGAATCAATATATTATCACTAATTTCTCTTCCAGCTATAAAAGTAGCTTGATTAGAGTTGATGACATTTGGTTAGATTATGTCTCTCAACTAGGATATTGGATAATGATTTTGTAAAAGGTGAAGAAATAGGAAATTAGTCTACAATCCATCAATGTAAATGGAAATGAAATTTCTGGTCTCAAGCATATGAGAGTTTTGTTCTATTCCTTTAGCATTTTAGTATTTAAGAAAAATTCTAGAACCGCATCACAAATATCCTTGTTTGATCAAAGGCAAAGAATTATGAAAAAAAACCATTGAAACCATCAATTCTAGAAGCTTTATTTGGATTGATACTGTATATAACTCTATGAATTTATTTTGGGGTAATAAGATCATCAAACATCCCACAATGATGAGTGATAGGTATAGTTTATACTATGTTTTCCTAGCTTAAGGAATAGGTTAGTATGTTGGCACAACTTGAATGATTAATGTTGGTGGTTAAATCGATTCCATAGGATTCAATGCCATTGTACCATGTTTCATGAATGTGTGCTTATTTGTTTTGTGTTTTTGTCTTTGCTTGAGGATAAGCAAAATTTAAAGTGTAAGGATGCTGATAGGTACAGTTTATACTATGTTTTCCTAGCTATTTTAGTATGTTTTTGGATATTTACTAGATAATTATCATATGAATAGGCCTAGAATTGTGTTAACGTGAGTGTTTGTTTATAGTCTAACTGTTTGTGTGGTTTGGAGCATGATTTCAATCTTAATTTTATGTTTTATAAGGTTTTTGGTTTGTGTGTGAGTATTGGAAATTAGATAATTAAAGAACAATGAAGATTTAAAGCAACTAAGGGATACACTATCGTGTCTATAGCCATGTAACTCTCTCAGTCCATGAAAAATCATAAATTATAAAGATTTTAAGTTATACACAGTCTAGGACATGGCTATATATGAGACCGTATATCTCCTAGGCAGCAATTTCAACAAATTTCAACTTTTCCAACACGCGAGTTGCTTTAGTCTTTTGATGTTTTGGGGCTTTTTTTGAAACCAAATTAAATGGGAAACCTTAGAAAGAACCCTAGAAGCCTTAAAAACTATTTAAGGATGTGAAACACAAGAAAAAAAATGATGCAGCCAACACACCAAAGTGGATCAACCGTGGGAGATCAGAAAGAATGTCTAATAATTCCAGCTTTCCAAATCAAGACATAAACATAATTTTCTTCTTTTCCTTTAGTTATTGCATCAATCTTGATGTGTAATCTAAATTTTAATATGTTTAACATGTTCATAAGTTTCTAAATTTCAGATTAGGGTTTATTATGAATTTGTTTTATGACTTTAATTATTATTGATTCAATATATATCATGATGATTGTGATAGTTGTGCATGCTTATACTTGACAACAAATTGAGAGAGTGAGTAAAAAAAATCAGATTAGATTGTAAAATGAGAGTTTGAAGTTTAATAAATAATGTAATTATCAAATTAACAATCATTCGAAGAGAGGTTTTATGTGAGAAATTAATTATCCGATAGGCAACTTCAGATCCAAATTGTTTTTGATCCAATTTGTAGGAATAAAAAAGACAAATCCCTTATGATACACCAAATTTGGCTTAGTTATTGATAGAGTGAATAGATCTATCATTTCTTGAAATCTCTCTTCTGATTTAAAATCATGGTGTAATGTGTACCCGCCCTCAGTCCGATCATAGAGTAAATGAAATAAATAAAAAATAGATTTTTGTTTAAGAAAGAAATCTTATCGGAACTATCCACATCTAGTTCATCCTTCAGAATCATATCACATCCACACAAAACTAGTTATCTAGTAGGCAACTTTAGATCCAATTGAAAATATTAAAGAAGGTTTTGTAAATTGAGAGGTTGCAAATATGTAATTTTTGGATTCAAATAGGGTTAATTGATTATGTCTTGAGAAAGAGTAATCAATATATTAGAAAATCTATTATCAACATATAATTAGATCAATAATAGTTAAGGAAATAAAATAAAGACAGAACAAGTCTTAACTACTCATTATTGATCAAGCCCTAAATAAATTGGCAACTCACTTCTTATTTGAGCATTTGTTTTCATTTATTATTTATTTCAATTTATGTTATTTACTTTTATAAAAATATCAATTTCTTATTGCCTTATACAAAGTTAGGTTTGAATAGGTTCTTACATTATCCTCATGGGAATAATACCTTTTAGTACTATAAGATACAATTCATATACTTACGGGTATTGAGAGTTTTATTATATATAAAACTTGCTCAAAAAGTTTGGTACTGTTGCCTGGGATTTAGATTAAAAATAGTATTTTTTTTGCTATTCTTATGTCCTTATGATTGCATGAACGTAAGAATTACTCAAAGTTCAAGCAAGATTGACGAAACTCTAACTCTTGATATCACAAGACAAGAATGAGAAATCCAAAGAGTGAGACGATAAAAACAAAAACTAAAAAATGATGGCAGAAGAATATAATCAAGGAGACCAATAACGAATCCCAATGGATTCCATGAGACCAAGGCTCAATGCTACATGTCAAAACATCACTTAACTACTAGTGTAAGCAACATCATTTAAGATCACGCCAGCATTATTGAATATGTTGTAGACCAACATGCAGTTCTATTGGTTAGCTAATAAAGATCCTAACGCCTACCAAGTAAACTTTTCAAAAATATATGATACCTTCTGATATAATGGAATTTTAGAAGATGTCATTAGGATGAGACTCTTTTCCTTCACACTAAGGGATGGAGCCAAAGCATGGTATCACTCTTTAACCTAACAACATCATGACATGGGAGTAGCTGGTGCTTGCATTCTTAGACAAGTACTTCCATTTGACTAAGATGACAAGGTTAATAAAGTAGATTACAAAGTTTTGACAAAATGATAGGGAGTCATTATACAAAGTGTGGGAGTATTACAAGGACTTATAAAGGAGACGTCCTCATTATAATCTACCAAAGGAATTTCTCTTACAAACCTCCTATAATGGAGTTAGTCCACCCTTAAAGGGCATTATAGATGTAGCTTCTATATGATCTTTAATGTAAAAGGTAGTCGAGGAAGTGGAGGACTTGCTAGAAATGGAAAATAACAACTATCTTTGGATGTTAATAGAAGTAGACAACAAACAACTTTCTGAGATCATAAAAGAGTCATTGCTATTGATTTAGTGACAACAATGTAGGCTTAGGTTGATAACTTAATAAGACAACTGAACAATCTAAAAGCCTCTTCATTTACTCCAATTAAAGCAATTTAGTATGGATGCGAATTATGTGGACAAGTTAATCATTTTACTACTTATTGCTTCTTAAAGCAAAATAATAATATTGAGTAACTCAACAATATAGGCACACATTTTGGTCAAGGAGGAGTAAAGACCCCCTACTCTAACTCCTATAATCCTAGGTAGAGGAACCATCCAAAATTTTCTTAGTCTAATAATGCAAAAAATCAAATCAAAAATTAATGTCCACCTGGATTTTAACAAGATAAATCCAAAGCAAATGACTCCAAATTATATAAGATCATAGACAAGCTCATGAGTATGGATAAGGCTCATAAGAGGTTGGGAGGGAGGTTTGAGAAAGTAGCTAAAAACCATGCCTTTTTAATTCATAATATGGAGGTTCAAATAGACCAGCTGGCAAGCTCATTGTCTACAAGAAGTGTGTAAAGCCTCATAAGTAATACCAAAGCAAACCCAAGGGAGTAGCTGAAGGCAATCACACTTAGAAGTTGGAAAGTGTTTCAACAACCAGTAGATAAACAAGCAGTAACCCACCTTATAGAGGATTAATAAATGAAGAAAAAGGATGAAGAAAAGAGTGAGTACCCTCCCTATGTTGCCCCTCTACCATACCCATTGAAGATTCCATTCCTCTAAATATTACCAAAGAATAAAATGGATGCACAATTCGCAAAGTTTGTGGAGAAGCTAAAGACTTTGCAAATTAACTTATCTTTTTATGGAGGCATTGGAACACATGCCCAAGTATGCTAAGTTTTTGAAAGACATATTATCAAAGAACTAGACTTAGGAAGATAACTAAACAGTAGTATTAACTGGAATTTATAGCTCTATTATCACTTATCACATGCCTTCTAAGCTGAAACATCTAGGGAGATTTACAATACCCTATGTAGTTAGTGAATTTGACATTGTAAAGTGTTTATGCAACTTAGGTGTAAGTATAAATCTTATGCCTTTGTCAATATTTAGAAAATTAGGGCTAGTTAAGGTGAAGCTAACTTCGATGCTTATTCAATTGGTGGATCAATCAATTAAGAGATCGTTTGGGGTGATGGAAGATGTTTTAATGAGGGTGGACAAATTCATTATCCCTATAAACTTCATAGTCCAAAATTTCAAAGAGGATAGGAATTGTCCACGAATTCTTAGACAACCTTTCATGAACACTGGGAGAGCATTAATAGAAGTTTATGAAGGTAAACCAACACCTTGGATTGGTGAGGATCAAGTGGAGTTCAACATGAACACATTCTTAAAAAATCTAAAAGAAAGCCACTCTTCCATGAAGATTGATCTTATGGATGAATGTATTTTAGAATAAGAGGAGAGCTGCTGTGAAGAAGTTAATTCTGAGGAAGTTGAGATGAACGATGAAGTTAAGAAGGCGAACAAAGTTGAGTATAAGGAAGAAGCTGATAAGGAAGAGTTAGGTATTCAAGTATATCAAGACATATTAGTAAGAACCAAAGCACTCATACCACCCTTCACTAAAAAGCCACCAATTTTAGAGTTAAAGCCTTTATCCACACACCTTAGATATACTTTTCTAGGTGAGGGCCCAACTCTACCCATCATTATTTCTAATTACCTAGATGAGGAATAAAAGAGTAAGGTGGTAAAGATTATATGGACATAGATGAAGGCCATGGGATGGCAGATATTTGACATATTAGGTATAAGCCTAAACATTGTCATACATAGGATAAACCTCGAAGAAGGGAGTAGAGTGTTAAGGGAACGTTAACAAAGGTTGAACCCTCATTTGAAGGAAGTGGTAAAAAAGGAACTAATTAAGCTTTTTGACATAGGTATCAGATACCCAATATCAGATAACGAATAGGTCAGCCCAGTATAATGGGTACCGAAGAAAGGTTGAATGACCGTAATGGAGAACAAAAGTGGAGAGTTGATTTTTACAAGAACAGTCACAGGATGGAGAGTTTGTATTAACTATCACAAATCAACAAAGTGACTAAAAAGGATCATTTTCCTCTCCCATTTGTGGATCAAACGAAAGAAAGTGTGACTGGCCATTTGTTCTACTACTTCCTAGATGGTTACTTAGGATATAATCAAAATTTTATATATCCAAAGGACCAATAAAAGACCATATTTACTTGTCCTTATGGAACATTTGCGTATAGATAGATGCCTTTCAGGTTATCCAATTCCCCAGCTACATTTCAAAGTTGCATGATGCCATCTTTGTAGATATGATAGAGGACATTATGAAATTATTTATGGATGATTTGTCAGTCTTTGGAGACTCTTTTGAGTGGTGCATAACAAATTTAGATAAAGTACCCCAAAGATATTAAGAATCACATTTGGTTCCAAACTGGGAGAAGTGTCACTTCATGGTGCACGAGGGCATAGTTTTGGGACATAAAATATCATGCTATAGAATTGAAGTGGATAGAGCAAAGATGGAGGTCATTGAGAAGCTTCCACCACCCATTAATGTCAAAGGCATATGAGCATTTCTAGATCATGCAAGATTTTACCACTGCTTTATTAAGGACTTCTCACAAATTACTAGACCTCTGACAAACCTATTAATAAATGAAGTGCCTTTTAGTTTCAATGATAATTGTTTATCTATGTTTAATTGACTATAGGAGGCACTAATATCAACACCAATTTAAAGGTCACCGGATTAGTCATTTCCATTCAAAGTCATATGCGACGCTAGAGATCAAGCTATGAGTTACGTGTTGGACCAAAGGAAGGATAGAAAGCTGCATATAGTATATTATGCAAGCAAGACATTAACTAGGAGCCAACAAAAATACACCACCACTGAGAAGGAGTTGCTAGCAGTGGTATTTGCATGTGACAATTTTTGGTCGCATCTCTTGGATTTTAAGGTGATCATTTTTATAAATCACATCACGCTTAAGTATCTTTTCATCAAAAAGGACACAAAACTGAGGCTTATTTAATGGGTTTCTGTATTACAAGAATTTGACATTAAGATCAGAGACAAGAAAGGAGCAGAGAATATGGTAGCTGACCAATTATCATGTCTTAAAGGAGGGGAAATTGATCAAAGCAATGATATTAACGAGATTTCCTAATGAAACCCTGATATTGCTTAACTGCATTATGGCACCGTGGTACACAAAAATAGCAAACTTTGTTGTAAGCAGTACGCTTCCATCAGATTTATCATATTAATAGAAAAAGATATTCTTATCTAAGTGTGCCCATTATCTATATGATGAATCACTCCTATATTGGACGTATGCTGATGGGCTAATAAGGAAATATGTTCTGGAGGAGGAGATATTAGATATATTGATTCAGTGTCATGAAGCTATGTATGCTGGGCATTACAAAGTAAACAAAATAGCGACGTGATTATTGAAATGTGGATTTGATTAGCTGAATTTATTTAAGGATGCTCGAGAATTAGTGGCATAGTGCAATAGATGCCAAAGAGTGGGGAACATCATAAAAAGAGATGAAATATCACTATCTAACATTATATAATTGAAGTTTTTGATTTATGGGGACTTGACTTCCTGGGGCCTTTCCCATCCTCCATACGGAACGTGTATATTGTAGTCAAACTGTACTATGTGTCATAATGGGATGAAGCCATGGAAACTCTAATGAATGATGGCAAAGTAGTGCAAAAATTTACAAAAGACTATTCAATCAATTTTTAGTGCCAAAAGTGATAATAAGCAATGGAGGAGCACATTTCTGTAACAAATCTTTCAATGCTCTTCTAAAAAGATATGGAGTTCATCATTATGTAGCCATTTTGTACCACCTACAAACAAGTGGATAAGTAGAAGTCATGAATTGTGAGTTAAAACAAATATTAGAGAAGATGATAAATTGTTTAAGGAAGGACTAGACATAAAAGTTGGATGATGCCTTGCGGGCTTATCGAACTGCCTTTAAAACTCTGATCAAGATAACTCCCTATGGACTTGTGTATGGTAAAGCTTGTCATCTACCCATGGAATTAGAACATAGACATACTGGGCAACAAAAGCTTTGAACTTTTATTGGAAGTAAACGGGTGAGCAAAGATTCCTGCAAATAAACGAACTCGACGAACTTCGATTTAATTCATATGAAAATTGTAAATTATATAAGGAAAAGGTGAATAAGTGACATGATTCTCATATTATGAAAAAGGAGTTCAAAGTGGGAGATGTGGTATTATTATATAATTCAAGATTGAAGCTATTTTTTGGAAAGCTCAAATCAAGGTAGAGTGGGCCTCTCAAAGTGACCGGTGTATTTGCATATAGAGCTTTAGAATTAGAAAATCAAAACAAGGAAGCCTTCAAAGTGAATGAACATAAATTCAAATCATATCATAGAGGAGTATTTTCGTAAGAAAGGGAAGTGATTTCTTTCCTTTCAAATCATTAAAAAAGTTTGAAATGATGAATGGTCAAGCTAAAGGCTATAACTTAACACATTTCGATAGTTAGGTTTGTTTTAGATTCTAGTAATTAGGTTTTAATTTTCATTTTTTATGAATCATTTTAGATTGCTAAATTTCTTGCTTTTGAAGTTATTATACGTTAGGGAAGCAAGCTCAGGGGTTACATGAAAAAGAAAGAAGCACGAAAGATGATGATAGGAAAGGTTGGGAGAAGGTCTTCAATTTGGCCTCCAAAAATAACAAGCTTCTAAAGGACATGGCACAAGAATAACAAAGACATCAACTCAATATCAATATTTCTAGGTACTTCACCGCTCAAGGTATTCAAATTGCTTCACCGCCACCATCACCACCTTAATCTCCATAACTGGTTTCTGCTCTAAACTTTACTTTTTTATTTTTATATGTGTGTTGTTTGTTTTCTCACATTGAGGACAATGTGTTTTCTAAGTATGGGGAGGTTTGTGCATTAGCACGACATAAGTGTGAATTTTGAATATCATATTATGTTATTTTTTGATTAGGTTGACATTGTGCGAACATATGTTGCATATGTGTGAATGTGTCAATGTGTCAATGGCAATAATTGGATGGAATTAGTTTAGCTTTGAACATGGTCACTTAATTTGTAAAGGCATATTTACATATGAATTTTATGTTTTAAGTATATTTGGTTGAATATTTATATTAATTACGATAAGACATCTATTTTATTCACTTTAGGAAATTTGTTGTATACATTTATAATTGTAAGTCAATTGAATGATTTAGCATGATTAGTAATATTTCCTGAGGATGATTGACTAAAAAAAGAAATGAGGTAGGCTAAGAATAGTTTAAAAATAATGTTTGTTAAATAAATTACTATTGTAACAGCCCTAGACCACCCGCTCACAGATATTGTCCACTTTGGGCCTTGGCCCAGCCAAACCCTCACGGTTTTGCTCTTTCCGCACACTCACTAGGGAAAACGCGTCTTATGAGGGAGAGGTATCTATAGCCTTATAAGGCCTACTTTGTTCCCCTCTCCAATCGATATGAGAATCTCACATTCCACCCCCTTGGGGGCCCAGTGTCCTCGCTGGCCCACAGGCCTGAATCACCCCCTTGGAGGCCCAGCGTCCAACATTGGCCCACAGGCCTGGATCATCCCCTTGGAGGCCTAGCATCCTATGTTGGCATATCGGCCCGGGTACTGGGTCTGATACCATTTGTAATAGCCCTAGACCACCCGCTCACAGATATTGTCTGCTTTGGGCCTTGGCCTAGCCAAGCCCTCACAGTTTTGCTCTTCCAGCACACTCGCTCGGGAAAACGTGTCTTGTGAGGGAGAGGTGTCCATAACCTTATAAGGCCTACTTTGTTCCCCTCTCCAATCGATATGGGAATCTCACAACTATTCCGTTAGCCTTTTTGAAAAAAATTAGGTTAAGAATAAAGTTAGTAACTAGTTGGGAATGTGATATAGTTGAGTAACCAGGGGCATTTATAACACAATGTTTGTCTTTGCATCAAAAGGCTAAAATGACATTCCAACCAAGCTAAATAATAAAAAATATGGCCTAGTTGAGTAATCAAGGGACGTTCATAACAAGATGTTTGCCTTCGCGTCAAAAAACTAGGCTAACGTTAAATAAAAAATGGTGTTTCAATAAATAAAATCTGTTGATCTTTGAAAATAGAAAAATTTTCATAAAAGGATGCTTAGTGATAGTTACATTTTTTATTGATTACTAATTATAAATTTATCTATATAAGTTCCTTAGAGGAAAGAATTGGGTGTTTATATTTTTATTATATTAAATTCAAAGTGCTTTAAATTGGCATAATTTAAATGATTGATGTTTGTAGTTAAATTGACTCCATAAGATTCAATGCCATTGTACCATGTTGCATAAATGTGTGTTTTTGTGTCTTTATGTTTTTGTCTTTGCTTGAGGATAAGTAAAAGTTTAAGTGTGGGGATGTTAGTTGGTATAGTTTATACTATGTTTTCCTAGCTATTTTGGTATGTTTTTGGGTGATAATTATCATATAAATAGGCTTAGAATTATGTTAATGTGAGTGTTTGTTTATATTCTAAGTGTTTGTACAGTTTAGAACATGATTTCAATCTTAATTTTATGTTTCATGAGGTGTTTGATTTGTTTGTGAGTGTTAGAAATCAGATAATTAACGAATAAGGAAGATTTGAAGCAAATAAGGGATACAAGGTCATGTTTATAGCCGTTTAAGTCTCTCAACCCATGTAAAATCATTAATTATGAAAATTTTGAGTTATACACTGTAACACCCCACTCCCGCAAGACACGTACCCAACATCTTGAGTGATGTCCGAGTCTGTGCCCGGCGAGGGTGGCATGCTATAGCACTCAATCATTTAAATTTTAGTACAATTTTTTTAAAACCACATACATAAAGTACGGAAATCGATAACCAAATCGGGCCCACTCTATTTCATAAACATTTCCAATCATAGCAATATGATCATCAGAAAATTCAATAGCCACTTGGGCCCGTTATAAATAAAAAATACTTGTCAAAATTTTATTACATTGCCAGCACCATATACAAACATTTCCGATTTGGAAATTTATTTCAAAATAGAAATATTCGAATACACAAGTTACAATAATTGCGGAAGACTTAATTTGATATAAAAATAAAGGAAATACTAATGCAGACGCCAATTGATCCCGACCTCTAACTTTTACTTTCATGCCGTAGGTATACTCCCGTTTGTCTACCGGGGTTCAAGCTTGAAAAATAATTGCAAATTTTGGGTGAGTTTTGCGAACTTAGTGAGGTAACAATCATCGATGGTTCATGCAATTCATGCAACACATCATTTCATATAACAAACGCTTCATAAAAATTGCACTTTACATCAGTATCACATTTTCATTTAAGCATAGGCAAATTTGGCATTTCAATCTAGCAAACATACTTAACAAAATGCATATGAAATGCTCATGAGACACTTTTCTAATTATTACGTTGTTGTGATCGAGTGCCTAACTGTCCCGTATCCATTAAATATCGGGCTCATTGATAACTATGCCATATAGGGCTCATTGATAACTGTCCCATATAGGGCTCATTAAATGTTGAGCCTGAGGCTCTGAATCACTTTCTGAGCTCGAGGCTCTTTTCACACATTAAGCTTTAAGTTCTGATCGGTGGCTACTCTGGTCACAACTCCCATTATATGATCATGCATTCATGTATGGAATGCATCTCACATTTTCAATTGATCGTATCATAACACATTTAGTTCTTCACATTTACATTCAAGCAGCACTTCAACATACATCCTACATTTCACAATCATCGGACCTTCTGTCCGAAATTCAACACAATTCAATTCACATTCATTTATCATTCATAACAGCATTTAAGCAAACAATAAT
>JAOQMS010042487.1:0-13661 GCA_027563885.1 Erythroxylum longipes
TTTGGATTGGCATTCCTTGGTTTCCTTCAAACAACCAAGTTCTCATTCAACACAACATTCCTATAGAAATTCATAAAGCTTCTAAAATCACAAAAATAAAATAAAAGCTAAGTTGGGTTTAGGCTTAACCTACCCATAGTCTATCTAGGTCAGAAAACCAATACCTAGTTTAGGAACCCATAAAAATCCATCTAGGGTTTCACTTATTTCTTTCTACACAACTCATGTCTTTCTCAAATCCCTTTTGTTTTTCTACTAAGTAAGAAGAAAGATAATACTTACCTTAAGCTTAGCCCAAATCTTCTTCTTTCTCCTTCTTTCTCCTCCACGATTTTTTTTCCTTCACTTCTTCTTCTTTCTCCATGATTCTTCTTCTTTTCTTCTTTTCTCACGACTCCCTTCTTTCTCTTTTATTCAAGACCAAATTTTGCCTTCTTTTATAATTATACCCTTCATTTAACTTATCCTTCCAATTTTGCCCTTTTTTTGTCTATCAACTACTAACATCTTAACTCTTTATTATGATCAGGTAAATGAAGAAATTTGATAACACTTCCTTCTAGAAAAATTTTCCTCTACGTCTTATCTTTCCATTGAAACCAAAATAACTCAATTTGGTTTAGAAATTTGGAAGATATACCTCCAACATTATTAGGTTGTTCACATTAAAAAAAACAATGTACTATGTACAACTTCCATCCAGAAATTAAATATCTTAGAGAAAGAATAAAAATTCTACTTCTTGAAACAATTTGTATCCCTATTTCTCTAGTTTACTCCAAATCAAGAATCACTCCATTCAAATAACTACAGAGCAATTTATGATCAAAATACTGAAACATGTTCAGTGTAGAGAAAAGTTCATCGTGGCTAAGCCAGAAGTTCGCCGTGGCGAATTTAGAAAAGTTCTCCGCGACAAAGCTAGAAGTTCGCTGCGGCGAACTCCTCCAGAGAGGAATTCTCGCACAAATTTCACAAGTTCTCCACGGTGAAACCTAGAGTTGGCCACAACAAACTTTACCCGAGAGGAATCTTAGCCAAAACTATTCATGTTCGCTGCGGCAAAGCAAGGAGTTTTCCGCGGCGAATTTCCACGGGAGCAACCCATTTTTCAAACTTCAGGTTAGCTTTTCCACCTAACATTACTTGTACAAAGATCACCTTTTCTACTTAATTAACTTCTCATTCTCAACTCCATTTCAACTCAATATCATCCATAAAAATTTTAGTCCATGACTGATCATGAACATTAATAATAGAATATACACATATATACCCATTCATCATCAACTTACTACATTCACTACCTTAATCTTGTCTATCATTTCTAATTCAAGAATTTTTATGACTAATCACCAATAATTTCTCATTTTAATAGTTCCAACTTCCACGAAAAGTTCAGGGTCCAACATAAACAGTCTAGTAGATTATGTTTTATTAGTTTCCTATTGAATATAACACATTTGGTAAAAGAGCTGTAAACTCTTAGAAGTTTTTGGTAATGTAAATATATGTATTATGGAGTGTAATGATACAGTGTAAGTTTTGTTTGTGAATGAAATGGGAAAGTTGATTTTATGTTTATTTATGTTCTGTATGATGCCATAATAAGTTATTGAAATTGCTCTAACATGCCATTTTCATAAGGTATGTTCTTGAATATCATTTTGATGTTTGGGTATATGCTCTATGGTAGTGGTGTGTTACATTTTTTGTATCAGAGCATGCTTTGACATCCATAGGGACATATAAAAACATTTAGACATGATATATAGTGAGAGACTTGTATAGTGATCATAATTATGTTTGTTATAGGTCATCCGCTATAGGAGATCAAGTTGCAGAATCAGCTAATGTTAAGTCTGTAAGAGCCAATAGAGAGTCTCCAGTACTCTAGTCCGGCCAAATGCCTAAGAGAATTCCTGAGAGAAGAGAGAGAAGGTATGATAAACTTAAGAAGCAGGGCACTGTAGACTTCTATGAAAGTACAAACCTTGTTAAGGCAGAAGGTTGGTTAGAGAGAATAGAAAGGGTATTTGACCAGATGGACTACGAGTTTGAAGAGAAGTTTGACTATACAGTCTTGCTACTGTAAGGTTTAACTTATTATTGGTGGAAGACTGTTCCTGGCAATTCCACCCGACCTTGTAGATTGCCATGGGGAGATTTTCTGAAGGTATTTAAAGAGAACTTTATGCCATAGATCTATTTGGATAGGAAGATAAAGGAATTCCTAGATCTAAAATAGGACAATCTCATTGTAGCCGAGTATGAGGTTCAGTTTGATGAGTTAATGGGATATGCTACTGCTTTGATTCCGACAAAGGAGGATAAATGTAGGCGGTTTGAGGATAGACTGAATATAGAGATCAGAACAAGGTTGGCTATCACTAATTTGAGTAGTTTTACTGAACTGATAGCTGCCTCAGTATGAATTGAATAGTTATTGAAAGATGGACAAGCAAAGTATAGGTAGGAGTTTATAATGAAGAAACATGGGGAGTCTCAGGTTGGTTCTGATAGGAGATTCAGTAAACGTCAAAATAGATCATTTCGATCACAGACTAGACCAAGACAATCAAGGTTTAGACTGAAAGACAGTTTTGTTTATACTGGTAGTGGTAGAGGTCCAGTATCTGGAGGGCAAAGACAATAGATGCCTAGTTGTGAGAACTGTGGAGAAACATGGTGGGAACGTTGGAAAGATACTAGGAGCTTATTTTCGTTGTGACTCTTTTGATCACCAGATTAGAGACTATCCCATGTCTTTCGTAACACAACTGGAGTGAGAGGAGGATCAGTATTCAAAATGACTGTCTGGTAGAGCAAAGCCAGTGGGACAGGACACAGAGGTAGAGGTAGAGGCTGAACAAGTCCCAGGACTCTCTAGATGTTATTTCAGGTTTGTTACATGTCTTTCAATTTGAAGCATTTGCATTGTTAGATCCAGGATCTACACATTTATTTATCACACCTTATCTCGCATCTAAGCTGCATTGTAAGAGAGAGATGTTGAAATGTGACTTAGAGTTGAGTATACTAGTACTACGGTGATTGGAGAAGTATGTAAAGAGCGTATGATTTAGGCGGAATTGAAAGTCGATTTGATAGTATTACAGTTGAAAGAGATAGACCTTATTTTGGTTATAGATTGATTTACTACATAGAGGGCTATATTGAACTACTAAACTAAAGAGGTGATTATTAAACCTCCTAATAAGCCAAGAGTGATATTTCGAGGTGTTAGTCAAGTAGTGCCAGCCATATTAATTTCCTCAATGAGTGCTTTAAGACTGACTCGAGGTGGATGTTAGGCATATCTAGCCTCTTTGATTGATACTCGAACTGAGCAGACAGTACAGGATATTCCTGTTGTTAGGAATTTCCTATATGTGTTTCCCATTGAATTATCAAGTTTACCCGCAGATATGGAAACATAGTTCACTATTGACCTTGTTCTAGGTACTTCTCTTATATCTATTCTTCTGCATAGGATGGAACCTATGGAACTTAAGGAACTTAAGACCCAATTGTAGGAGTTGTTGAATAAGGGTTTTATCAGACCTAATGTGTCACCAAAGGGAGCTCCGATTTTGTTTGTGAAAACGAAAGATGGTACTTTGAGATTTTGTATTGATTATAGGCAGTTGAATCGAGTGACAGTGAAGAATAAGTACCCTTTACCGAGGATAAATGATTTTCTTGATCAATTACATAAAGCTCAAGTGTTTACTAAATTGGATTTAAGATTAGGGCACTATCGGTTGAAGATAGAAAAAGCTGATGTACCAATGTGTGCATTTAGGACCAGATACGAGCACTTTGAGTTTTTGATGATGCCTTTTGGATTAACCAATGCTCCAACAGCTTTGATGGTATTGATGAATAAATTGTTTCAACCATACTTAGATCAATTTGTGATCGAATTTATAGATGATATTCTTGTATACTCGAGGAGTATGGAGGAATATTCTGAGCATTTGAGGTTAGTCTTACAGATAATAAGAGAGAAGCAATTGTATGTCAAGTTTAATAAGTGTGAATTCTAGCTTGATCAAGTAGTATTCTTGGGTCATATAATCTCTGGACAAGGCATACAGGTAGACTCAATGAAAGTTGAGGCAATAATGAAGTGGGAGGCACCTAGAAATGTGTCTGAGATTTGGAGTTTTTTTGGACTAACAGGTTATTAAAGGAGGTTTCTCGAGGGATTTTCATTGATACCAACCCCCTTAACAAAGCTTATAAGGAAGAACGTACCTTTTAGATGGACTAATGAATGCCAAAGGAGTTTTAAGGAATTAAAACACTGATTAACTACAACACCAGTGTTAGTTATTCTATCTGGATTTGGGAGATATGTAGTATATAGTGATGCTTCACACCAAGGGTTAGGATGTGTTTTGATACAGTATGGTAGAGTGATTGTATATGCATCGAGACAGTTAAGGTCTCATGAGTTTAACTATCCAGTTTATGATTTAGAACTTGATGCAATGGTGTTTCCTTTGAAGATTTGGAGACATTATCTGTATGGTGAAACATTTTAGATATTTACAAATCATAGAAGTTTGAAATACTTTTTGAGTCAGAAAGAACTAAATATGAGACAACAATGATGGATTGAATTGCTTAAGGATTATAATTACATTATTGAATACCATCTTGGTAAAGCAAATGTTGTAGCTGATGCATCAAGCAGGAAATCTAATAGCAGTGATGTAGTACCCCACTCTTATAGTGCATATCCCTGAACATAAGGATAGTATTCGAGAATACACTCTACAAGGGTGGTGTGCTAGGATAATCATTCAGACTCAATACAAAATTTTTAAACATTACACATATATCACAGAAAACCAATAATCAATTTCAGCCTATATTATTCATAATCATAATCTCAATCGTTATTACAGTCATTGATTGATCTCATTTACAAACATTTTCAATTCGGAAATTCATTACAAAACAGAATTATTAAGATACACATGGTACAATATTTGCATAATACATTCTTCAATGAAAAAGTGGAAAATAGATGCAGGCGCAAACTGATCCCGACTTATATCTTTTATTTGATTTCAGCGACCATATTCCAATTTATCTAACTAGGTACCTCCTCTGAGCCTAAAAATAATGTTGCAAATTGTGGGGTGAGTTTTGCAAACTCAGTGAGTAGACCATCCTCAATGGCTCACTCATATCACATAACACAACAATTTATAAAATCATAAAATTCACATCATTTCATCAATTCATTGTGTAGCATCAATTTACACTTCATTTATTTCACATTTCATATTTCATATTCAAA
Source organism: Erythroxylum longipes (assembly GCA_027563885.1). Lineage (NCBI taxonomy): Eukaryota > Viridiplantae > Streptophyta > Magnoliopsida > Malpighiales > Erythroxylaceae > Erythroxylum > Erythroxylum longipes. Next base: position 5,315 of record JAOQMS010042487.1, read on the forward strand.
GCAGTCAAACATTTAATTTTGATCATTTAAAACATACATATCCATTATATATGTAATGCTCATGAGACTCACTTCTAATTGTTATTGTTGTGACCGAGTGCCTATAACTGTCCTTTATCCATTATGGATACCGGGAACATTAATAATTGTCCCTTATTCGTTGGAGATACAGGGCTCATTATACATAGTAAACCTTTGGCTCTTAATCAGTTTCTGAGCTTTAAGCTCTTTTTCGGTGGCTACTCCGGTCACAATAGCCTTTATATGTTCATGCGTTCATGTAATGAAATGCCTCACATTCACATAGATTCAATCAATCACTTAATTTCAATTTCGCATTCACATTCACATTTATCATCGGACCTTTGTCTAACATTCAACAATATTGTTAGGAATCACTCATTTCATTCACATTCACATTCAATAAAGCACTTCCTATATGTTCATATTCATCAAACACCTCGAACTATTAATGTTTGGAATCATCATAATCACATTCACATCAGTAATAATGAAATACAGAAATTTAAACAGAACAATCATTTAAAGTAAGACCATCTAGGTCGATTTATAGTATGCTCCAGATTAGCATTTGCTTCCAAGATCCAGAAATGTCTGGATGCTGATGTTCTATCTTGTGTATCAATATCATGCAATACACACATTGCACATACTTACTAATTGCACAATCACATAAACATTCAATTGTACACATATGTAAATGTGTAATGTATAATGCATGCTTAATTTGATTATTCTGGGTATTTATCCTTAATCATATCACTTGATCATTAGTAATATCATTCGTGTATATCAAGTTTACACTTAGGTTCATAGATAAGAGAACTTGGTTAATCTGATATCATCAATCATATATCTATCACACACATGCTTTCCAATTCTTTTTCTAGCATTATAAGATCACAAAGTATTGAATTCTCATTTACCTTCACTTAATACACATTTTTCCTCTCATTTGAATCACATTAGCCATATAAGCTCACTTTCAATTATATAATATCTCCCTATTTCTAGAAGTTGTCTTATTGATATTAATCATCCATGCTTAAGTTATAATCTTGATTATCACCCTAAGTATATCACACATTTAATCACTTCATCCTTAATCAAAATATATTCATTTTAAGCCCCAATTAAGTCGAAACGCATTATAGTTATGTACCTTATCCTTAATTGGTTCATATATAGCACAAATCAAAACATACCATGTAAAAGCACTGCCCACGATCGTGGGGTACCCCCTCGCGATCGTGACAACACCCAGTTCTCAACATCAAGCCAATTTTCAAAACCGTTAGGGTCAGAATTAAAATTCAATTCCTTCATGAAAATTGTAGCCATATGTCTTTATTTTAATCTAAATTACAAATTATCCCATTTAGGTATCTATGGATGAATATATGGACAAAATACATATGCCTATTCGGTGAAAACACTCCATCTAACATATTCCAACACACTTCATCATCATTTTCATCCTAGTCCATCTCTTTTGATTATTCTATCATTTCTAGCTATTTTCTTTATTATCTCCTCTTCATTCCTACTTCCATTTTCAGCTCAATATCATTCACAAACAAATCATGATCTATGTTTGATCATTAACCCAAAAAATAAAACATAAATGTACACATTTATTATCAACTTTCTGTACATTTTCAACTTCATTGACACCTTCATTTCATCTCTAAATTATCATTTTAATTCACCTTATTTCAAGACACTACTTTAGCCTTTTTTTTAACTTCAAAAATCATTCTAACTCATCTCTATAACACCAAAGGAAATCCATGTTAATATATGTGGAAAATAGAACATGTAACATTCATTTACTAGTCAAATTTTCTACACTTTTTTCTACATCATTTTAATGATCCTTCCAACTCAAAAGCATCTCTACCATAACTCATGAAATGTTAATCATCACATATGCAAAATTAGTACATCAATGTATTCATTTCTTCGCTCACAATTCAACATATATATTTCACCTTTTCATGATCATTTAACCCCTAACTATCATCTTCCATGTTTCATTCAACAAATCATGGAGAACAATAACTTTTTACTTACTTATTTTTGCTCCAAAGTTGAAGATCATGTAACCCCAACTCCCAAAAATCACACGATAATCATCATTTATAAATGAGAGATTAGGATTTTTTTAAGACAAGATGAAGGAGATAACATGTTCTTGAAGAAACAAAGTGAAGGAGTTGAACCAAATCAATGTGATAAAGGTTGGTGGGAAAATATCGTGAAGTGGGGAAGAAAAATGAAGAAAGAAACGAAGAAGAGAAGATAAAAGAGGATATAATGAAAATGGGAGTGAAAGACCATAAAGTTTATCTTTCAAGATATTATCACCGTGGGTTAAAAACATAGAGGTAATAAAACAATTACTTAGTGAGTTTCATGACACACACTCACCTCTTAATATCCAAAATAAATGCTAATGCTTTCTTATACATGCTACTACATATCTCTTAGTAATCAATCCATTCGTTTTCCAATTTCCAATCCAATTGTCTCCCAATTTCCAATAGCACTTGTTATTACATCTTAATGCCACTTTTCACTAACTATACTTTATTAACCAGAATTCAAGACATAATAATCATAACTCACATCTTACTCACATTAAAATCATTTATACCTGGAAATTGTGAAATGAGTGCATAAACAATCGTTACAATATGTGACAAAATTCTAATTCACGTATGTTTATGCTATAGTATGCATAAGCATGAAATGCACTTCCTAATCTCTCCTTGCTATTTCTTATTTATAGAAATATAGGGTTCTAACCCTTACCATGGGAAAACAGGTTGTTACAATTCTTTCCCTTTAATAAATTTCGTCCTCGAGATTCCTATTTAATTGATCAAATTGATGGGGTATTGTTTTTCTCATAATCTCTTCCATTTCCTATGTAACTTCTTCACTCGAATAATTTCTCCTGAAGGACTATAACTGATGAAATCACTTAGTTTTTTAGTTTCTTATTCAGATACCTCACTATCTTAACTGGTCCCTCAATATTTCTCAGATTACTCACAAGTTTCACTTCTTATGTCAATAACACCTATGTTGGATCACATCGATATTTTCTAAACATATTCACATCTATAACATTGTGAATCTAAGACATCTCTGTTGGTAATACCAACTCATAAGTCAATGGACCTATTTCCTTAATAACTTCATATAGACTAATACATTTTAGATTAATTTATCCATTTTACCGAACTTCTATCTATCTTGAGTAACTTAATTTCTACTAAAGATTCATTTCACTTAACAATAACATCTTGAATCAATTCTAGCCTTTAACCATTCTCAGGTCTTCTTAATCCCAATATAAAAGTGGACGACTCTTTCTGTTGTAATACGCCTCATACGATGCCATTCTGATGCCATTGTGATAATGGTTGGCATAACCAAATTCAATCCGAGTGGTATATCGATCCTATACTCCTAGGAACTCCAAAATATAAGCTTTAAGCATATCTCCATCATGTTAGACTGTTGGTAAATCAAACATTTAGTCACTTGCATTCTTCCTCCTTGGCCGTTAAATGTTGTTTCAGCGTATTACTACCAAGATGTATAGTATAGGCTGCTATTTTTGCTTTATCCAAAACCTATTTGCTCAATCATCTGTATCAGGTACACATGCTCCTTATTTCAATCATAAAGTATCATTTTCTAATTCAGACTCAAATTTTGAACTTACTTTCAATCTCTCAATAAGATTCACAAATTTTGAATCCTCACTTAGAGCTTTTCTAATCCTTTCGTGTAAAGTTGATCTTGAATTCAATATAGCTAGTAATATTTCATTTTTCCCCAAATTCAACTCAACATTCTATACTCCTTATCGCACTAGATTTGGTAACCTCAATATCTGGATTTGTGTTACACTATTATTGGATTTTCTACATAATGCATCAGGTCCAACACTAACTTTACCAGATAATACTCAATTGTATAATCATAATCTTTAAGTATCTTTATCCATTGTCTCAGTCTCGTATTCAATTCTTTTTGACTTAATAATTTCCTCAAGCTTAAATGATCTGTATAACTCCGAAATGTTTCAACACATGAGACCTTAATTTTTTCGATGCATATAAAATTACTTTATTATACTGCATCATATTGCATTCTAATCTCTAGTGTGAAACCTCATTATATGCTATATAATCTTGATATCCAGACGGAATAGCTAATACTGGTGTTATAATTATTCAGTGTTTTAATTCCTCAAAACTCTTTTTACATTATTAGCCCATCTGAATGATGCATTTTTTATCAAAAGTCTTGTCACAGGGCTAAGATCAGTAAAAATTTCTTAACAAGCTCTGATAGTATCTATCATCCAACAAATTGTAAAAAACTCTAGATCTTATATATTCTAAGGGGTTTCTCACTTCATCATTACATCTACTTTCCTTGGTTCTGCCAATAAGCCCTATTTTGATACTATGTGATCCAACATACTGCTTGATCAAGCTGAGCTTCACTCTTACTGAACTTGACATATAATTGTTTCTCCCTCATAATATGTAAGATTAACCTCAAGTGTTCCAATGTTCTCTCTACTTTTCGCATATACTTAAACTATCATCTTATGAACACAATCACTAATTGATCCAAGCAAAGTTGGGAAACTTTATTCATTTATACTATGAATACTGCTAAGGGCATTTGTCAACCCAAATAAGTATCGCTAAAACTCAATGTGTCCATATCTAGTCCTGGAAATGCTTAAGTAATTAATTCTTCAAATGTGGAAATGTTATCTCATATTTTTCTTAGTCTCCCAATTAACTTCTTTTTCTTGAATGATTTTATACATTCATTCGATTTCTTCTGATTTCTTATCAACTTATTTCAATGTCTGATCATTCTTACTAGTTTCTTCACACATTTCAATTCATTTACAAGCCTCAATTTTATGAACACAAACAATAAACTTAACTTGTACATTCTGAATATACGAATATCGAACACATTGCAGATCTAAGTTCCTTTGGCAACAATAATTGTATAAACTCAATTTCATGAACCTAATAATGTAGTCTGACTACTTTATATCAACAAAATATGTGCACTTTTAGTAGCATATTATGCCTAAGTTTCAGTTAGAAATGGAACTCCAACATTCACTTCTAATTCATTCAATATTCATTCATTTTTAGAAGTAAACCATTTGGTCTACTTGATTTAATTAGGTGAAAGTCTTCTTCAAAAGAAGATTTCTTGCTATCATTATCTATAATGTTCACATAATTCTTATTGATTAACTATTTTCATCATTATTTTTTAGCCACAATGCCTCAATAAGACCAATTTCTATAATTTCTTACAAGATCATAATGTTCTATTTATCAAAACTTGATGAAGTAATAGACATGATTATTGTCACTTATGCTTAGGTATGTATCATCAAGGTCATCTCATCATATCCAGAGATTTATTTATGACAAGTCACCAATTAATAACTTACGCTAATGATACTTTGATCTCAATTTATCCTAGACAACATTTCTCTCTTTATTCCTACCCACGATCATGCAAAAAAATCGTGGAATTGGCTACGATCATGGAGACTCTACCACAATCATGACAGAACCAATTAATCTAGGTTACAATCGTGGGGAGTAAGCCACGATCGTGCACTATTTCTTTTTCCTCGAGTCCATTACACATAGTAATATCACTTACACTCTCAATCTATCCCCAATTGATCATTATAAATTCTTTCATGCGTTACTTTGATTCATCTTAAAATTTTAACTATAGTGATTAAAACTTAGTACCCATTTGGATGAGCTTATATCAGTAGAGCTTTTCTGAGAAGAGCTTTTTTAAAAAGCCACTTGACTGTTTGACTGTCAATTAAAAAATAGCTTTTTAAAAAGAGCTTCATCAGTAGACTGTTTGGCAAAATAAAAATAAAAAGAACTTTTATTAATTTTAACTATATTTTATTTTGTAATAAAAATTATTTATGCATATAAATAATATTTAAAGTATATTAAACAATATGCAAGCACAATATATTAGATTTACATTTGATTTAAAAGAATTCAACTACTATTAGGTCTTTCATGAATGGAATAAGTTTACATTTATTTTACAATTGTTTGACAAATTCACTTCCATTTAAATTGTGACATCAATAATTTCATGCTTTGAATGACTTCAAATTGATACATGTATCATGCAGACACCACTGTAGACTTTGAGGTTTAATTCACACCACTATAAGAATCTTCTCCTCATGAGCATGTTCCATCTGCAGTTTTTCAAGGTTTGGTAGTTGTTCCTCTCCAATTGACCCCATTCCTTCACCAGATTGCTTCTTCTCCTACCAACAACATGAATCAAAAATCAAATAATCAAAGTCAATGAAAGAATACTCAGTTGCTTCTGCTTTGCTAAAATGCAAGAATGTTAAAAGCAAGGTTGTTGCATTTGCTTAAAAGGAAGTAGGTTCGTCCCTTTACTAAGAAGAATCTATTAGTAACAAGAAGCTTTATTATAAGTATCATCTAACTAATTAACCAAAAAGATAAAGTAACCACAAAAATAATAATTATGGATTTTATCAAGGAGAAGTAGTAAATCAGCAGATTCAATCAACCATAAAAACCTAAGATAATTCATAAAGCAAGCTTAAAAGTATAGAACAAGAAAAACTAATTGCTCAAAATTGCTTAAAAAGTCAATTGAGGACAACATCAAAAGCCATACAAAAATAGAGAAATGAGGTAACTAAGATCGGGAAGCTCTTGATTAATCTTTAGTACCAAGTCAAAATAATTCAAAAGAAACATATATAAAGCTTAAATGGACTTGAAATTTTCTAAACAATGACCCATTACAATCCCATAAAAGAATAAAGGAAGTTTTACTAGCTATTGAAAACCAAGGTAACAGAATTACATTAAAAAGTTACAATAGAAAATGAAAGATTGCAACTTTGATTGGACATGGTCCACATTCTAACCACCTTTCTCTTCGTCAACTTTCACACAAACATACACAAATATATACATAAGAGCATAGTACTTACATAAATCAACAAGTACTTGTATACCAAAAAGCAGCGTCTTGTTGTGTCCCTCTGCTCTGATCCGAAAGTGATAGACCTCAAATCCTGCAAATCTTGAGCTCTGCAACCTATGAACTGAAAAGGGTCAATTTACAGAAAACAGCCAGTCGTCTTTAATATCGTTAACAACCCATTTCAGTAACTCACAAAATGACAAATCAAAGAACAACCTAGCACGAAGATGAAGAAGGAGATCTAATTTGGTATCGAAAGAAAGAAATATCCAGACGGAGAGACAAGGAGACCGAGAACACAAAACATTTCAGCCGATGCAAACATTTCAAAACAGCTATTGGTTACAAAACACCCACACAAAGTCATTTGAATGGAGGAGGACAAAAAAGTGAGGAGGAAAAAGACAAGAAATAGCATCCCAGAAATCCCAGAAAAAGCATACCTGTGGGTTGATCCGTTTGTTTCTCTTGTGAACAACTGCGGTGTCCTTGACAAGAAGAGTTTAAGAGCAGGTGTAGTTTGCGATATAAACATTGTTGGCCCCACAACATTTTTCCATCAAATTAAGCATAAGAGCTTATGGAAAGAATGCATAAGAGGAAATTGAGGGCATTTTCGGTATATGGCAAAAATGACAAGGGTAAAGTGGATTTTTGGGATAGGCATGGTGGACATGTCTTTTAGCAGGTGGTAACGTGAATGGGAGGTAAAAACACAGAATTGAAGCTTCAGATGAGAGTGGAAAAGAAGAGAGTTGAGACTTAAGCTGAAATTTTGAGAGACTAAAGAGAGAATCCGAGAGTAATAGAAAGGGAAAAAGAAAGAAGGAAGCAAGAGTCTACTGTTGAGTTAAAGATTTCAGTTATTTGGATGATACAGTAAGCATTTTAGGGAATGTATATGAAGGTTAGACGAATGTGGATAGTTTTGTTAAATGCAAGTTATGTTCTGTTATGAAGGAAAACAAGGAGGGTACAAGAGAGGCAAGAAAACACAAAGGAAAGACAGTCGTATTGAATACAGAAGCAAGCAAGGATTTAAGGTGGTTTACAGATTTACAATCAAGCAATGAGCCAAATGTATCTCTGAAATGGTTTTGATTTTCTGCATAAATATGCATATGATGTTCTGTATATATGTTGCATGTTTTACATAAAAGCTATCTTCTAAAAAAAAGTTGCATGTTTTGAAAGAACCATGTTTCAAGAAATGTTTCAAGAAAGAAAAGAAAAGTTTTCAAGATCTGCC